>JAOEHY010021362.1:0-33596 GCA_025447955.1 Psilopsiagon aurifrons
TCTCCCCTCTGGCAGTTAAAGCCATTCCCCTGTCCTGTCCCTCCATCCCCTGTCCAAAGCCCCTCTCCAGGTTTCCTTCAGCCCCTTTAGGCACTGGAGCTGCTCTGAGGTCTCCCCTTAAGGATCCTTCTCTTCTCCAGGCTGAACCAGCCTGGCTCTCTCAGCCTGGCTCCAGAGCAGAGCTGCTCCGGCCCTCGCAGCATCTTCATGGCTTCCTCTGGCCTTGCTCCAACCACTCCATGTCCCTCTTGTGCTGTGCCAGAGCTGAACACAGCACTGGCATTCCCTTGTCTTTGGTTCAGCCGAGCTAAAAGCCTCTTGCAAGAAGTTTAGTGTAAGCCATTGCTGGATGAGACCAAGCCACTGAGGACCCTGTGCTGAGCAGCTCCAGCCCCAGCACCATCAGGCAGCCTCCAGGAGCTGCTCCAAATCACTGGGAGGGGATCACAGCCTTCACGTGGCTATATGTGTCTATAGTGGAGCATGAGTGCTTGTGCAATCAATCATCCACACCAGGACGAAGTTAAGCTGCAGGTACAACTTCACTGTTCTCTTTTCTTGCTTGTGGAGCCTTACCCATGCAATAGCCACTGCCTCAAAGGAGGGTGTGGGGGGGTTTCTTAGTTCCCTAGAACATTTGACTAAATCACATTTGCAGATATTCCAAATGTTTCATTCACGTGACACCTGAGCTTTATTTACTTTTGAAATAAGTCATCTCATTAACAGAATTCATTATCCATTATTACTGTCATGTCACTCTCCTAATAAAGGAATGTCTGTAGAAGCATTCAGTGGCTTAGCTGGTAGCATAGTGAGCTATTATGCTGCAAACCTGCATTCATGCTGTACATTGGTATGCCAAGGGTGGCGGAGACTAGGAGCATCAATGAGGTAATAGTCTTAATCTCTGAGGGGAGGATTATGTTGTGCTGCACTGCAAATACCTCCTACTGTTAGCGGGATAATACTTCAGATGGGACTATAAATTGTTCAGCAAATAAGGACAGGTGCTGGGAAGAGAGTGGAAAAAAACCCTGCAATGTTCCAGCATTATCTCTAGATAAGAGCTGGAAAACCTGTTGTTCTCACTGCTAAGCTATTATCATTCTTTCTCCATTTAATTTGCCAGCCTGGCATGGCCAACCACTTAAAAGTGAAGTGCATTGATAGCAGTTGGGTTTCTTCTTCCCAGGAATTCTTTTTGCTTTTGCTGAATGAACGAATGCTGGTTGTAAATATGTGTGGCATGAAGTGATCATGGTCAAGGTTGTCCAATCTGTCCCACCTCCCTGAATGAGCTCTCTCCTCCACAGAGCGGCACATCTGGCTGTGGCTAGACTGTGCTTTTCATCATCTTCCTGCCCAGAAGAGCAGTTAGCGCTCATTACTGTCCAGGACATGATGAAGTTTGTAACTGCTCCTTTTCATGTTTTATAGATCTGATGCTCTAGGTTCACCTTCACTGCCCTAGGAGGACATAAGCCACTCAGCTGAAGTAGATGTGCATCTCTCTTTTTTTCGTGGTTTGGTTCCTATCCCACAGCAGGTTCTAACACAAGAATGTGTTCTCATTTACTAGGGGAAGGGGGAGATAAAAGCAGTTGGCACCCTTTCCAGAACACCATTTGCCATAGGACATCAATGAATTTCACAAAGCCAGGTAAATGGTGTTACTCCCCTTTCACAGAGGATAGATATGAGATACACACTTAAAAGTATTTAAGCAGTGCTCCTGTTGGGATAAACATTATCCATTGGCTTCTGAGGAAGTTGCTCTATCACAAGGTAGCAGAAGAGAGGGTATTTAATAGCAGTGCATAAACCTCCATTTCAGGCTAAAATGCGATCAGAGGTGTGCTCCTAAGCACACATTGAATTTTACAGGTAGCAGTGATTTACCATGGCCTCAGCACTTGTTCCTACTATTCTATGCTGTTCTTCCACCTGCTAAAATTTGCACTTGATCCAAAGCCACATCCAGCCACACAACAAACCAGCAGTGGATTCTGAGTGTGAAGCACTGCTTTCAGCCACGTAGGTTATTACTGGAACCTAGCTGAGAAGCCTTCTTTTGGACAATCAGCATTAATTTATATTTGCCTGACTCACTTCTCAAAGAACAGAACCAGGTTGCCCCTCTGTGTGCCCAGCTGTACCTTAGGGACCTGTTCTTTACCCCACCTATGCCTCCCATGATGCAATGAGGACCTTCTTTCCCTCCATATGAAACACCTTCTTTTGATTAGAAATCTCCATAGAAATGTTTCCAGGTCCCTGGACCAACAGCTTTTAAAATGTTTTGCCCATGGAAAATTTCACCATTTCCCTTTTTTGGGATTCCAGCAAATGCTGAAATATTGACTTCACTCATCAGATTGAAATTCCTTTTAAAATTTTATCTAAGCTCAAACTCGTTCAGCCCTGGGAAATGGGAAGAGAGACCTCTTTAGGGCAAACTCTTAGCAGCATGAGATTTAAAAGGACGTTCACACTGTGGTTCTGTCTCCACTCCCAGTCATGCAGATGGAGACATTAACCCCCGATATGAGTGGTCTTTCCAATGTGCTGAACCAAAGGGGAATCAAGCACAGTAAGTATTTGAGGGTATAATGAAACAGATTTGTCTGCCAGAAGCAGTGGAACAAATGCAAATCTTGGTGCAGTGGTTTAGGTTCTTAATTTCGTGTTCCTTCTTCTTCAGGAGGTGCATGCAGTACAAGCACAGAGCAATGAGCAGCTATCGCTTTTCCTTGCAGGAGGGCTGAAGTGCTGCTCAATCCAAACTGATTTCATAGTTTCCATGTCTGCATCTTCCTTTCCATAAATTAATAACATTTTTGCTCTCACTTTTTTCCCCTTTCCCACAGAAATAACTGTTTTCATTTGTTAGAAAGTTGAACGGTTCTTATCATAATTGCAAAGACAAGGAATAAATCTGTCCCTTCTTAAGATTTTGGTCTGAAGATTTGCTTTAGAAACCCAGAATCCCAGGCTGGTTTGTGTTGGAAGGGACCTTAAAGTTCATTCAGTCCCAATCCCCTGCCACAGACAGGGACACCTTCCACCAGAGCAGGGTGCTCCAAGCCCCTGTGTCCAACCTGGCCTTGAACACTGCCAGGGATGGGGCAGCCACAGCTTCCCTGGGCACCCTGTGCCAGTGCCTCTGCACTCCCACAGGCCCTACACCCAACTTGCACTTACACCCGATTTACACTGCTGAAGGTGGTGTGAAGGGTCTTTATGGTGATTGTAAATTTAAAGCCACCTTAGCAGAAGTGAGGGTGAGATTTGTGACAGTACAAGCAGAATGGCTTGTCTCTGGTTTTCCTGCAGCCAGGTGAGGGAAGCTCACAGCAATGCATGAGCCAGTTAAACTCTAAATAGCCCATAAAAACTGATAGCAAAACCCAAACACACACTGCCTTACCAACATTGCAATGAAGTATTCAGTGAACCCCCATCTCTCGGTCGTTTTTCAGCAGTCTTTGGCAGAGTTTTTACTTTCTGGTTTAAGAGCCAGTGTTACCTAAAACCCATCCAACAGTCAACTAAATGTCAAAAGATGAAAAAGATACTTCCGTCAGCCTCTGCTTTTTATAAAACTCTATCAGTTTAATAACTTGGTTTAAAGAAAACCAGAACGATCATGTGAAAATGCTGCCAAAATTATAAACTTTGACAGTCCCACACACTGAGATGAACACAGAAATTTATTTAATAAGAAATAAAATACATTTTCTCCCCGCAGTCATTGAAATAAAAGGACAGACATATGTGTCCCGAATTTCTTTTAAGGAATGGAATGGCTGCAAGTAACTAGAAAATAGTGCTTTTCTGCTGGCTTACCTCAAGATGAATTTACAGCTTCGCTGTAACAGTATCAGAATTCAAAACGTAATCGGTTCAAGTAGAGAGAGATCAAACATTTCTGTCTGCATTAACTCTTTGGTGTCACAATTCAACATCTCATGATGAAAAATAGGGGTGTAAAATGCAAGAAAGTTTATGCAAGTTCCTGCTGCTCTTGAAGTTGAGAGATCCTGTGTCTGCTTTGTGGGGTGTGCATGTTCCCATAGGAATGTGTGGTGAGTACTGAGGAAGGTTACCCAAGCACAGGAGTCACAGATTAATGTGCTTTTGAGAGATGCAGCTCTTACTGTTCACAAGACCTCACAACCTCATAGTCCAGTAGCTGCTTTAGACCTAAAACATAATCTCAGAGATAAAAGATGTCTCAGGCATACTTCAGTGCATGATATTTGTGCAGTTATGTACTAATTCATTTCAAAGGTATTTCAGGAAAGGGATGATTCTTCTATTATTTGACCTCAGAGGAGGGATAATCTACCCTTCCCTCAAAACAGTGAAGACAATGGAAAACAGTAATTGCAGGTATGTATAAGAAAACTAATATGTTTTTCAGACAGAGAACAGTTGTCCATCTCTACCACAACAGAGTTACCACACAAAGTCTTCCTACATCTCCACAACAAAGATTTATGCAGTGTGCCACATTAGATGGAAACCCCTCCTTTATGAATTTCTGCTTTCCTCCCTGATCAGCTATTTCTTCTTGATTTGAAGCCTTTGGTCTGTTTTCTTTGTGTTCAAGGACAGGTTGGACTAGAATTTGAGCAACCTGGTCTAATGGAAGGTGTCCTGCCCATGGCAGCAGGTTGGAACTGGATGAGCTTTAAGACCCCTTCCCACCTAAACCATTCTGTGATGATGGCACCAAGTGAATACCAAATAAAACCAGCAAGGAATTTTCTTGTTTGTGAAGCTAGAATCAGATCATGCAAGCCAAACAGGCATGTAAGCAATGGTTGAGATTAATGTGGCATTCCCTCCACAGAGAAAGGACATGGACTGGCCCCGTACTTTGGGGACCTGAGTGCTAAGAACCTGAACTTCAAGAAAAGTTTTAAAAACCAAAGGCAGGAAAGGTGTGCCAATACCCAGCTATTAGGGTGAACCTTCCTAATGAGAACCAAGAAGGGGTTTACTGGGTGTAACTAAGGGTCAACTGAAAGGGCTATAGCCCCCCATTAGCACTGCCTTACAAAGTCCTTGTTTATGGGCTGATACGACACAGCTGCAGCTGCCCAGCAAGGCTGGACTGCCTACACCCTGGCACACATTCAGGCTGTGCTGGCCAAAGACTGATTTTCTGGTCTAGCCTGAAACAGTTCTGCAAACAAGGCAAGCTGTATGAGCAAAACTCACGCGGTGCCAGTATAAGCTGTGTTTCCCCGCAAGCTTTTGCCAGTGTGAAGTGTTCTTAAAAACTGTAAAAATAAAACCCCCAAAATATCACACCCTTGGCTGGCATTGGCATGCGTGCAGACGTTTTAAAGATACATTTGGCCCAGGTTTGTTTTTGCTGGATATGGCTGTACCAATGTAATTGGAGAATGTTATGTTAATAATAAATGTCATGTTTATTAACATATTTAACAACATTAATAAACGGGAAGCTGTCAAACCAGTGTTACCCTAAGCAAAGACCATAATAACGCTAAGTGGTAACTCTAGGGGACTATGTGAAAACAAGAACCTGTCTTCTGATGGAAGTGCAAAGTACTGTAACTGAAAAATAAAGCAACGCCTCTCCTGCCTTTGTGAAGCGCAACTTTTAGATGGGGAAGGTTACTTAGGCTGGGTCTGGAACACACAATGAAAGCAGAAAGGGAAAAAGAAGTAAGATTGTACTATACAGGTGAAGGTCTCCAGATTCCCAAAGGCTATTCCTTGGCTAACAGAACTGCTTTCCTGCCTATGAAACAGAGGTAGTGTATATATATACTTGTCTATTGAGAAGCATCCACAGTGATTTAACCTGTCACAGTGAAATTAAGACTTCCACGGGAGAGTCACAGAGGAAAAATCAGTGGCCCTGAAGATACCTGCCTGGGACAAAGAGCGTGTCCTCCAAGGGGTACATAGGCCAGACTCTGCATCTGCCCCCGAAGTCTGAATACAATTCCTTGAAAACTAAAATTACAAAGTAATTACCTGAATAAGGGTCACAGAATCCATTGCTTTGCAGAGAGGGCTTACTGGAATAAAAGACTGTAAGACAGATACAAGTATGACCTGCCATAATCCAACTAAAACACAGATGCATGCAAAAATGCACTATTTTATTCTGTGGAGACACCTGATTTTCAGGGTATTGTCAGTACTGGTGTATAGCTTTGCTCTGTGGCAAACAAGTGATTACCTACTGTCTTCATGGCTGGCATATAATGGTGGCTATAAACTGGGGAGACCAAACAGTTGGGTTTCAGACAGACCATTTGCCTCACTGTGTTTGCCAGTTGAGGTTTGGAGAGAGGAGGTTTTAAATGTATTTTAGCACCACATGTTTTCCTATTCATCCAGGACTTTTCTCCATAATTGCTTGCAGGTTAGAAGGACATTTGGACCCTCACCAGGCAAAGCTCCTGAGTGTTTTCAAGTCAAGAGCTTGGAAGTAAATAGGATTACTCACCTATCTGAGAGCTCGAAGGAGCAAGGGAGGCAAGGTTTGTAGGGAGAGGTAGTTTTTTCATGAGGAAAACTGATATCATTGGAAAAAATGGACAAGCTCTCATGGAGACAAGCTCTGAGCACGAGCCCTGTCAAAGGCTTTCATTTCTGAATTACTTGGTTCACACCTTCGGTTGCCTTGAAACACCTCAGGGCCAGTTTCCTCCCATTTTGAGGCACTTGGCTGCCAAGCCTTTTCCCACAGCTTTGCCAAATGGGATCTGAGGTGCTCTCTAGACGTACCTATCTCTTTTTTTCCCAGGGCACCTCAGGCACCTCCTGAATTACGTGCACATAATTCAGGGGGATTTAGGACACCTGACGTGTCATGTAATGTTACACAATTACATCCCAGATCCTGGCTTTCATCATCTAAAATCCAGCAAACCTAGATGAGGTGATTTCAGGCTGAGTTTCTTTGTGGTTCCATTATGTTTTTTTTGACAATGATTAGCTGCAACATAAAGCAAATCTAAAAACAAATCTGGCTCTGAATTCCCTACGTTCTCAGTCCTCTAATCCACCCGCACATAATCTGTTCTATCATACAGCCCTTGGTGTAGGTGTGTAGTTCAGAACTGATGACTGAACACTATTATGTGAACACCCACACGGTGCTATAGCAGACGGAGCAATGCTGCAGTTCTTCCTTTGCACAGCAGTCAAGGTCGAGCATCCTCACACACCCCCCCGTACCCTTTCACCCTATCCGTGCTCTCTTCTTTAGGCCACTGCAGTGCCAGGGAATGGGTTTCTACAGACCAGCCTGGTGTTTGTGCTTCACTCCCTGCTCTGAATCTGCTTCAGCAGGATGAAAAAAGGTATTTACTTGCATTTGACATCATCGGAGCAGCAGGATCCCAGCTCTACAGGTGAGAGTGGAAAATATGATCTTCATATTGTGCAAACCCATGAGTTGATGGCCGGTTTTTGTAATGGCGAGCAAGAGAGGAGGGTGAGGATAAGGAATTCCAGATATTCCAGATATTCCACCATATTTCACATGCAAGTCTTCATTTAGTTCACCTCCTGTTGGGGAGATTGAAATCGTACTAGAAGTTATGTTGGTGAAATAGCTGTGCTTACAATATGTATATATATATATGTATACAATTATACAATTCCTTGCTTTCAAGAGTAAAACATGCCTTTTACTTGCATACAACACACATTTTTACTTCCTTCCTCCCTCATATATATTACTTACTCTACAAACGCAACTTTGAAACCAAATCACCTCTTGGACGTATTTTTATTTGCCAGCCTTCACATTGCATGCTGAATGCTGAGTTCCTGAGAAACAAAGGTGAACAAGTGCTACTGCCTGCCAGTAAAATAAGTTGTGCTAAGGAAACTTAGTAGGAAGCTTTTGAATGTTAAAAAAATCCCAACAAAACAACAACTTCCACCCACTCAAATATTAATTGAACAAATTGTCCAAAAGCTGTGTATTCTTACATAAATCTACTTAATTATTAAGAAAAGATGCACTAAGGAAGATTCACTCCCTGGCAAGACACAGCTTAAGAAATAGAGAAGTAGCAACAGGGAGCTTAGAAAAAGCCATGTCAGCAAGATATAGGACAATGCCAATACATCCCATAGATGCTATTTGTCTAAAGGAAACCCTTCTAATTTAAAATTCTAATATTTACCAAGCATTACATTAGCTAATTCCAAAATCTGTTTCATCAGCATCAAACTTTTTTCATATCACTGGGACTGCACAGGTGCACATAAAGGTACAGTTTGAACTTGTTTCTTATGAAACAGCTCATTAAGTAAAATATACCCTGGTTTAGCTATTAACAGACATATTTTTCTAGGTGCCCATAATGGCAAAACTAGCATAAGCCATTCACATCGTTAAAGCTTTGGGAGCTGACCAGGCTTGATACATGGGCTTTGTGAGACCATAAAGAAAATGTCTGTGAGCAAAGCCCTATCAAGAATCAAAACTTTGTGTGAAAAGGTAATTTCAGCATCTCTGGCCTAGCAAAGTAATGCCAATTTAAGAATATAAGATACGCCTCTTTCAAGCCTTGGCCTTGCTGAGTTAGCAAGACATCATAGGCAAGACAGAGGGACTCAGAGCAGGAGCCTGTGCACTAAGGAAAGAACAAATCAACCTCTGTCACATATCAGCTACATTTCTACAGGAGACAACCTCAGAGGTTCCTTTGTGAGTTCTGGAAGTAAAACCAAAGCAGTCAAGCTCTGATTTAGGCAGCCCTAAGTGAGGCTGGAATATTTCATCCAACCACACACCACTGACCCAGAACCCCAGAAAAATGACCAAAGTCCTTCTATTCAGATAATATTTCCAAGCAGGAAAAAATAGTTTATGTTGTAAGAAACCTTGGTGGGTATTAGTTCATTTCTGTGGTTGGTTTTTGTTTGGGGCTTTTTTAGGTATGAACACATCCTCATTCTAAGATTCAGGATAGCATCATTTAACGGCTGTAGCCTGTGCCAGCTCTCTGGATTAGTAAATCAAAACAAAGATATTGTGAAATACCTTCCCACCATTAAGAAAATGAAAAAAGGAATAGGTTTAGGGCTTTCCCTAGCATTTGCAGTGTGGAGCTTGCCAATCAGCTCTTGTGCAGTGAGCAGATGAGAACTACTCATGTGACTTCTTTAATTTCAGAACAAAGAACATGTAATAATTATTGGTCCTGAAAACTTAAATATGGAATATGCTATAATCCGGAGTTCATTATGGCTTGAGGGACTGGTAACAATAATAAGGCATTACGCAGTCCTAAGGAGCTTCATATCTAGAAGGTAAATACTTAAAAGCCATGGTACATCAGCAAATCCAGAGGCAGGAATAGAGATTATTATGGGTTTAGGTGGGGGAATATTATAATTCTTGTTTTAAATCAGCTTTAAATCTGATTGCAGAAGAGCTTGATTTCCAAAGGATTTGGTGTTCAACAACAGAGAAAGAACCCGCATTTCAGACACTTTCTATTGCTTGTCTGTTGGTATTCCATGGTAAAAAAGGAGCCAGAAAGTCATCAAGAATCAAACAAACTGAAGCTGAATGCTTTGATCATGTAGTGGAAATAGGAAGCAGATAAGTGTGTAGTGCTTTCCTTTATTGTGTCGCTCTCAGACCAGGACGACCAATGTAAAGTCATAGTTCACTCTTTCTTTGTTTACGCTTTATATATATAATGTTTTGATCATCTCAGTTCAGTTTTTCATACAGAAGGACCTTCACTGCAAAAAAGGCAACCAAAAAACTGCCCTTATTCTTGACAAGGGCCACAAAACCTGGGTGGTTAAAGTTATAACATGACTAATTTATCCCTAAAGCACCTAACAGCAACTGAGACGTAACTCTACATCCGTAATAACAGATAATCTATATTATATAACTCTAGTTATAGACCTTAACTATAGTTACTTCATAATTCTAGCAAATAGATTATGGGTAACTAATTAAAGGTTGTAATAGGGTATTTTGCCTCCTGAAGGGGCAGGCTGCCTTCAGTCACCTAGGCTATGCTTTGCTTTGACACTAATTCAATTCTCGTGGAGGAAAAGGAGAGAAGAAATCACCTCTGGGTCACTCTGGATTTACTTCTTGGAAGTGTCGCTTGTTTCACAGTCCTCCACATAAGACAGAGGAGTTCAGTCATGGGCTGCCCACATTCCAGCTACATGTGTTAACCACTGGACTATGAGGGAGAGAGACTAGTGAAAGACTTGCCCTCTGAAATACAGATTTTGAGTAGAAATGAATCCTAAAGGGCTGACTTTCCTGTTGGTTGTGTTTCTGAACAGCTGCTTTAGCCAGCTTGGCTGCTCTGAATCCTCTCATTAAATGCTACCTCTCCACAAACACCAGAAGCAGCACAGGTCACAGAGCCCATTAGTCAGCATAAATGTTCTGTTTCTATAGTCCTTGACATTGGCTGTATGGTGCTTCTGGATTTAGCACTGATGAGTGACCTGTGGTCTTATAGAAAAGAGCCTGCTCCTGCAGCAAGGGACTCTTGGGCAAATGCTCTCTGGAACTAAGGGCGGGAAAGACAAGAAGAAAAGAAAAGCATCCCAAAGAAGTCCCTGAACTGAGGGAAAGGTAATGGCTGGATTAATGTTCAACTGCTTCATTTTGGGGTTTTGCCATGAATAACTAAGTGTAATTAATAAATAGTGCCCTGAAGATAAGATCAAACAGACTTTGGGTGTGGTGCTTAATCCTTCCTGAGTTGGGGAGTAAGGCCAGCAGCCTATAATGGATTTAACTAATTCTCTTAATTGCAGCTTCATTTGCCTGATCTTTCTAAATGGTATTAATCTAGTGATTTGCAGAATAAGCACTTGGAAAAGATTTACCAAAATCATGGTAGGATCTCAAAGATACATTTCTCTTCTGAGATTATCTTTTTTCAGTGGGAGAAGAGAGTTCATTGACAATGCAAATTCTATTAATTTGGCTGAGCATTCACAGTCTTTGTTGATATGAAATGAGAATTTAAAATGTCATTAACACGTTCAACCTTTAGAATTGACGTTGGTAATGACAAATTCTGCAAGGCTCCTAATTAGTTATTTATAGATTAAATACTTTGTAGGAGACAGAACTGCAGCATTTCACTCTCATTTCCGAGCTGGGTACTGGAGTGCTGCAGAGATTTCTGCGTCTTACAGAAGCATTCACTAGAAACACCTCCCACATGTTGGCAATCACGCTGGGAGACAATGAGATAATCACATTTCTTTATTACCCTTTGCCTGGACAACAAACCTGCACAACAAGCCTTCAGCTGTGAGGAAGTTCCAGCTAAGAGAAGTTATAGCTCATATCCTCAGGTTTGCCACATCAGATCTGCCCTCTGCTTGCACCGCACACCACCACTCAGGTATTTACTCCCTTTCTAAGCTGAGCAGAGCAGAGCTGGAACAATGGAATCCTGAGGGGCAGACAACAGGCAGCATCTTCCCTCCTTGGGCACAATGGAAGATTTCTTCTCTAACACTGGTTTCTCGGAGAAAAAACAAATGAACTGCAGCTCACACAGAAAGAAGTGAAACCGAGTGAATGCTGTTGACTTGCGTAGGTGACTATGCCAACTTTGATGCTTGAGCCAGTTTGTGTTTGATCCCATTCATAAGTATTCAGAGCTAACTTCTGTTCTGCTTGCCTGAAAGTCAACAACACCATTTGTGCTTTCACACGTGCAAATAAACAGCACCTTGGCTCAGTGGTGCAGCATCTACCAGTGAAGTCCAGTTCTATCATGCCTTTAGCTCATGGGAAGGACTCTTCTAGCTTTTAATTGCAAGATAGGGCTAAGATATACAAAAAAAACCCCTTAATCAAACACAAGCAACATGGGCTGCGCAACCATGCACAAAGCTGTGCTGGTTTCATATGGGCTCACACTGGCTGTCCTTTTACTTCCTGTGGTTTGCTGCCTCCATTGCTGTGTTTTGCCTTCAGCTCGGCTATAAGCTATTAGGAAAGACTTTTTTTCCTTCTGTGTTTGTACAGCATCAAACACAGTGAGGCTCCAAGGGCTCCTCACCCTACTGTACCATTAACAATTAAGAACAGTCATTGTTTTATTCTCATTATCAAATCAAAGAAGTAACACTGCTTCGAGGCTGCACATGCTGTTGCAAGTAGCAAAGTGCTTGTGATACCCATGGCCCTTTTGCTACTTTTAGCTAGCCACTAACTCACTTAATTTTGTGTAGTTTAGCACATTACAAGATTGTTCAAGAGTGCCATAAATGATGTCAGGCACCATCAGAAACCACTTCAGAAAATCATTGCCTGTAGCCAGATCAAAAGGTGAACACCTGGAAACTTGCAGTTCTGGGAAAGCAGAATAAATCTCTTCTCCTCCCCACCCCCACCCCTTCTCTTCCTCTTGGAGATTTGTTTCTTTTTGCCTTAAAGAATTTGAAAGGTTTATTTACAGCTTTTCAAATGACCCCTAATCTATTTAGAAAAACATAGCATGGCAAATTCATCTCGGGTGTAACTCCATTTGTTGACTTAAGCAGACTTGTGCCAGAAGGGAGCCTGGCCCAGGAGTTTCTCTGCAGACACAAAACAAAGCACTTGAATACAACACTTAATTTGCTTGTTGAGTCCCATCACAGACTGTCCTGGAATATATTTATTAAAGGTAATTCTTTTATTTTGCTGAGATTGTATCAGTGACTGAAACTCACGGCATTAGCTTTAAACCTAGTCTAGTTCCTCAGGCTTCGCTGCTTGAGGCTGATAATTTTTGCAGCACCTGACAACATTTAAAGAGACATTGTATTATGTAGTTTGGTGAAACCGAAGACCATAAATAACTGGGCAAGTTGCTTGTTTTGTCAGATATCAGCAATGTAATTAATTAAACAATCCATCAGGGTCAGCTCTGGGGAAGTAATATGAAAAGTTATTTACTGTGGTACTGCAGAATTTAGCGCCTGTTGCAAACATACACAGAGCCTATAAGTAGTAGTAAAATCCTGTCTGCTATAGATGATTTCATCAACAGATAATTGGTTTGTTTAAGCTTACAAATTGCTGGCATTCTTCTCTTAACCAGGTTTACATATCGATTCACTAATTTTCTCAGTGAGGCCCAAACCATGAATATTTTCAGGAACACATAAACCCCAGTAAAAGAGCCAGGGCACAAAGAGCCCCATCAAAAATGGTAGCTGATGCTTTTCATGTGATATATACTAAATATAAACTATGAATCTGGCTGTCAGAGCTCTCCCTGTATGTTGTATATGGAGCAGGGGCACACGATGTTGGGGGAAAGGCAAAAAGGATAAGGAAAAAACACAAAGCAGAAACCAGGGAGAAAATTGGGAAGGGAGAAATACAGAGGTGTTCTGAAAAGCAGAAATCGAGTGAAACTGGGAGGTAGACACAGGGCCAAAGCACCAACCCTCTCCCCTGCATGGCTGTTTAGTAGATATAACAGTTTATAGTACAAATCCTCCCCAAAAAGAGCCTTATTAAGAAACCAGTGTTGAAGTCAATAGAAAACTGTGAATAACTTGTGTTTAGGGTATATTTTGCAAGAATCCATTGGTTTGCTTTCATGTGGATGCTAACAATGTGACTGTGTTACAGTAAACTGGGGTTTGGTTTTCTCAAGTACAAAAAATCATTACAGTCTTAATTGACTATGAGTGACTGACTTTAAAGAGTAACATTTTGTGTAGGTTTGTAGATGTCCATCCCCTTTTTTCAGACATTAATACACCAAAGTGAGAGTTGTGCTTTCTGTCTTATTCTGACCTTTCACCAGGACTTTGGTCACATGCTTTAACTATTTATAAGAAAATCCTAAGGCCACAGAACATACGCAAACACAAATCACACTGAACTGACTGAGACAGCACTAAGAGGGAAATCTGTTTCAAAAATGATAATTACCTTCTATACGCAAGCAACCTGATTTGCAGGCAAAGGATTAATAAAATAGAGTCTTTTAATGAGACACCTAAACATTTACATTTTCCTTTTACAAACCAACTCCTTGCTAAAGAAGCTGGCTGGGTGTAGACACATGCACTGCTCCTAAAACCAACTTGTTTACTCCATACGCTAATAATACATATTTATTGTTGGCAAATACATATGCTAATAATTCAGCCAGGGCAAAAATATGAAAGAAAATAAAAGGAGCATTCTTTAGAAGGCTGGTTTGATATATCCAGGGAACTTTTGACTTATACAGTACAAGAACACTCTTTCTCATATGGAACAACAGCAGGTAATTTAAAAGAAACAAATATAAACAGTAGCAAACCCAAAACAATTCTTTTGAAATACAGTAAATGAAATTCCCAAATTATTTCTGCTATATATAAACATATATATGATCAGATCTAAATATATATCTGATCCAGCATCACTGTGACTTTAAAGCTGACTTCACAAGAGCAAGATCAAGCCCTGTAGCAACAATATTATAAACTGTTCTGATCTGGAATTACAAAGTCTGACAACTTCTGGAGAGCTCTCCTGTATGAAGCACACTTACAATTCTTTCAGTGGTTCCACGTTACAGATGACAAACCTAATCTGAAGAGAAACATTTATACGTTTGATGTTAACTGTAATAACAGCTATATTCAGTTGGACCTCTTAAACCTTTTAAGAAAGCAGATACTTGACACACAGTTCTTATTTTATTTTTGTAATAGATGTATCCCCCAAAAGCTTGAAGAGATAAATCTGAATATAGAGTAATGTTCCTCAGTGTTTACCATACAGTTTGTACGTATTAGGATTGCATAATAAATAGATGTTTTAAATATTTGTTCAAAGAGGTCTTTCCTTGAACTTAAGCATAAGTTATCTAAACAGTTGAAAAAAGATTTATAGTTATGAAGAGGCCTATATGTCAAGCAAAGTTTTATGATATGTTCCATAATAAATTAGCAATAAATGGATACAGGTGACTGTGGAATTTATGGCCTTTAATGTTTTAATGCTTCACTAAAGAAAAACCTATTATTAAGGTCTTAAAGGGTAATACAGGAATACCATCTACAAATTGTCAAATTAAATAGTTGTTGCCAGGTATTTGAAAAGTGGAACTGCTTGACCAGCAGTAGGGGTAGACAGCAAAGAAAGTAACAGAACACCAGATTATTCCAAAAGTACAAATGAAGATTTCACCCTGCAAACCCTATACAATGTGTCACCTCTGCTCCAGTCATACTGAGAATGATTCAAGCAATAACACACTGTGGGAAAGAAACAGATTTCACTGCCTTAACAATGCGACCTCAGGTAACACTGGAAATTGCCCTAAAGCACATTGGGGTAAATGCCAAAACTACCACAGATGTCTGCAAACCCTTTCTGTTAACACCTCTTGAGTGATTAAACCCCATCAAAAGACAAAATTCTGGATAAAGCTGATGAGAATCTCATCAGAAGATAAACCAAACCGTTGGGTCAAAACACAGATGGTATTCGGTGGGATAAAGAGGCAGAGATTACCTCTGAAGGTAAATCAGACCTGGCAGTAAGGAGTTAAGATCCCAAAGCCACTTGGCAGTGCCTGCTCGCTCATGGGAAACAGTTTTCCCCCTGGGATGTAACACAGATCCAACCCAGCACTGCAGAAAATACTGGGTCAAAATTACTTTTTCAGATTAGGCATAGCCAGGCCATTAGCATGATGTCTGCACGTTAACACATCAGCACAAAGATAGGCAAGGGGGAGGGGGAAAGAGTTATGCAAAAGTACTCTGCAACTGCCATTGGGGCAGACATCTCTAACAGGAAACACATGTTATCCAAGCCTACACCTAATAGGGTTGGACAGTAATTAAAAAATATCTTTTATTTGGAGAGCTGGTTCTTGAAACTACCAACTCGCACCATTAATCTTTTTGATTTACTGCAAAGATCTGCAGCAAGGGTCAGCATGCAGGATCTCTGCCATTTGTAGAGGGATGAGCACACTGACAGGACAGTGAACTGCAAAACAGATATAGTTGTTACATACAGTTATCGATGAGCAGTGGTTGGGAAAGGGGTTGTACAGGAACCATTACCTGGTCCCATCACCAGCTCTCCTCTCACTGGGCTGCCATTGGTAAATCACCTTGTAAACTACCAGCAGCTGCTCAGAAATGGAATTTAGGTGAGGCAATTACACGGAGAAACTATTTGAGTGGAATGAGAAGCAGGAAGAGGCTCAGGAAAAGGTATCATTGCCCTCAGGCTGCCTTGTTCTGCTTGTCAGGGATGGCAGAGCAAAACCTACTGCTAGGCTGGAAATGCTGAGATTTGCTCAAGACGTTTACATTCCCACGTGTGAATGTCTAGAATGGGTTGTCTAAACTTCAAGCCATACCATGCTAACTGTGCCATAACAGCTAAAGCAGCAAACCCAAGTCATTTGTCTCATGTTGCACACTTTCCTCCCAGCATTAACACAGGTCCGCTTCACCAAATGGTTATGTTGCTTCAATTTACCCCAAGCTGGGGAACCGTTCTGGTCTGAAGCCCCCTGACATCCTCTACCAGTAAAACTAAGTCTGCACAGGGGATGATATGGTATAACCAGGCAGAGTTTGTGGTCAGGAGAAAATCTACCCATAACCAGAACAGTTCCAAATCACCATCTCTCAGGAGAGCCTGGAGGGCAGTGTTTTAGCCGGCCTCTATCTCGGGAGGAGTGTCAGTTTAAGACCTGTTGTCATTCAATTAATCTCCAGCATGTCCAAAGTGAAGAGAGAAACTCTCCACTACAGATAGCCTGGATAATCATTAATTAACCTTCTAGTCTCGCTCACTTCACATTTCCTTTCCTTTCTGTGCTTTACTGTCATAACACCACTAGATATTTTCCCTTATTTTGACAGGACCAAGATTTTATCTTTGGTTTTGGGGGAGGGTTTGTGCGTGCTTTTTGGTTTTGATTTTTTTCTTCAGATTTTGGAGTGCTTTTAAAAGAATTTGATGAGCACCTGTGATTTCATCTGGAAGTTGTTTTTATCCTCATGCTGTGAAGAGCTAACTTCCAGATCACCCTCCTGTCCATATGTCTATCAGATGTGTTCATGTTGTGCTTAGCTGGGAAGGGGGGCAGGGGGATGTCACTATGAACTATGAGTGTATCTGACCCTTAGCAACAACTGCTGCAGGTGAGTTGTAAGGCTCTCTGCCTGTTCAGATAAAACTCAGATGCTATGCTACAGCTACAACCTCTGCTCCCAAGAGCCTTCTGCTGTGCTCTGTCCGGGGAGACATCACCTACTGCTCTCCAGGGAAGGCTCCTTAGCCACCAAGGGGCCTTACAGCTACAGCACAGTCAAATATTACGGAAGCTCTAAATAATCGCTGTGTTTCCTTGTGGTTTTATTTGTTATTCATCCCTTGACATACAAATTCTGCATCACTGTAAAAGACAGATTATCAAATAAAGACCTCATGGTTATTTCTTTAAATTCTTTCTCCCTCAGGACAGACAGAAGAAACTGAGGTGATTGTGTGAGCAAAGCATTACTTTAGGTTGAGCAAATGTCCCCAGATCTGGCTCTATAGTATAATATCACCTTTCTGTTGTCTCTGAAGCACTTTCACTCAGGTAATACTGGGGAAAAGACACAGATCCATCCTCCTTAGACAACAGAAGTTAGCAGACTTAGATCTAATTGTGACCACTCTTAGGTTAATAGTGGGTTTATGACTGACTTCAGTAGCTGTGATGAAGAATTCACATATAGAAATACTCTGGAAAGGTCAGTTCACAAAAAACAGCTTCTCGGGACAGGGCAAGCAAAACAAATCTTGTGCAAAAACAACTGACATCTTCTTATAAGTAAAAAGTTACAAAAAATAGGACAGACTTGCTGCTTCAAGGCACTATCTATTCAATTTACATATTTAGCTGGCATACTTGGGCAACCAATATAGAAAACTACACTACAACTTTACTGCAGGTCTCTTCATTACAACTACAGGCTTCCAAAAAATGATTTTCAGGCTTTTCTGCCTCTCTCTACTATTCCACCATGATAAATGTTTAAACACATTTATACAGCTATGTTTCTTGAGTTTTCCAATGTATGTGTATTTTAATGGCTTCTACAGTAGTGTTTAAATGAGTATGAAGAAATAAAATGTATGGATTTCAGATGCTTCTGAGTTTAAAAGCAGACTGAAAAATATGGAAGTGAGGAAGTGATGAGGTATAACGAACCACAATTGCTTTGCATTTGGGATTTTCAAACATGTTTAACCCCTTGGAATCTTTTCCTGCATTCAGACATATTTCAAATAGCCTTAGAGATTCTTTCTTCATATAGATGCTGTGCATTGGGAATGGGGTGTGACTCAAAGCCTGACTCTGGATGTTGCTCTTCCAAGGATGTCCAGATGTTCCTGCATCACTACCTGAATTTTGCAGCTAAGGTCCCCCCCGGTATGTCTGGGGTTGCCAATTCTTGTAACACTTTGTGTAAGGTACCATTTGAGTACTAAAATTGTATCAATGAGCTCTGAGAGCTATAGCTTGGGAGGAAGGGATCCTGACCTCCAGTTGCAGGGCTGCTGCCTGGAGACTGGACTGCAGGAACAGATGAGGTTTCCAGTGACTGTCAGTGGAAACGGCAGTATTACTTGTCATGTCCTGCAAAACGCGATTGCTTTCCTACCTGAGAAGTGTGTATGGGGCTAAAACCCAGTACACACTGATGAGGTGGTGCATGGCTTTCATGCCCAGTTTGCTGGAACCACTGCCAAGAGTAACTGGGACTGGAAGGAAAGGGGAGAAAAGTTTGCTGCTAGACACAAAGGTAAGGTGAGCTGAATGCAAGTGGGAAGCCTGTGAGGAGGAATGGAGAAGGATACTGAAGGAATGCGAAGCAGAGCCAAATAAAGATGAAGAATTGAGGGTGGGGATCTTTCTTCTAGGAACAAGACAGGACTACACAAAATCAGAAATAGCGAGAAGAGGTTAAGCCTACTAGAAGGACAGGGTTGCTGTTTGCCAGATGAGGATGATGATGGTGACATCACTGTTTGAAAGAGTTGCTGTAACAGACACTACATGTACCATAGTGCTGTAAAAAGAATAAGAGAAAAAAAAAGGGGTGTCAGTTTATATGATTTTAGACATTACAGGAGTTACTTCAGAGTCTGCACATGAAAAAAAAAGGCCAACAGTATCGATACTGGGGATATTTTTCACATGCTTAGCAGGAGCTTCCTAAACAGTAGGAGGTCTTCTAGTGCTGAAAGAAAACACCTAAGAAAAGCGTCAGTAGATACAACTGTGTCTTCATGAAATTCAAAAGTGCAATTGCACATACAGCTTCAATATAAAGCAACAGTCTAAACTGCCTTGGTTACTGTCTGACTTCCTGGGTTCATTTATTTATAGTCTATTGTTTCCTGTTAAACATTTCTGAGTTGGTGATAATGGAGCACGATGCTTTTTTTTTTTCTTCACTCCTAATGGTATAGAGCAAAGTGAGGTTTATATCCAAATATAGGAATCTCATTTGATATTGGCCTAATGGCTACTTTCCCAAATACAACAATGCCTAACTTGACAGCATTTCTGCTGTGATTTATACAAAAGCCAAATTCAGGGCCAATCTGGTTTTTAGCTTTCTCTGACAATATCTCCTTGTCCTATTTTTTCTTTATTTCAACCCAAGGGGGATTCAGCGTGTGTGGGGGAAATGTGAATGTTATGCTAATGAAATTCTGCATTTCCTTTTTAAAGATACAAGCATAATCTTTCACTGACATGCTTCTTCCAAGTTCAAGCACGCAGGATCAAAAGTCAAAAGTATTCTCACTCTCAAAAATCAAACAAATGGGTAAAAATCTCTAGAACACAAATTTAAATCGCAGTAGAGAACACCGCACCCTGAAATCAATAGTCAAGTTCAAATATGAAGCTGAAAATCCACCACTGATGATGCCGTGTGGTGAATCTAGCCCAAGCTTTTGTCTGTAATACAGGTTATCAAACAACCCGCTCTGGGAATGGCAGAATGAAGTGATACCAAAGAGTCACCTCTCCAGGAATCAAACCAACTGCAACTTGTTTGGTGTTGGATGTCTGGCTCTGGTTTTACTTCTACATTGCTCAAGTTAAACTATATATTCATGCTCTCTATCATTCGACAGAAAAATGTACTCGGGCCCCTACCATTTGCACTGCCTATCTTGCTGCCATCGTTAAGAGAATCCATTGCCTTATAAAAATGCAACTACACGTGTTTCATAAAAACTGACATAAAAATAACAACACTGGGGTACTCACATCTTTCTGAAACAACTGAATTCTGAAACAAGCATCTCTGGTTCTTCCTCCTGCAAATGGATCAAATTACATTTCACTAGGTAATAAAGTGTGGTACAATAGCCTACCCAATCTGTTTTCATCTTGTCTTGTACAAAGTCTCAGATATACTTACTCATTATTCAAACTAATGGGCCTGCATTTGGCATATACTGAATGTTAGCGCTCTCCTTGGAAGTTGCAGAGGTTAACTGCTCCTAACAGTCTCTTTCCTTCCTTTCTGGGCATGTTTTCACCATGGATAATCGAAACAACAGAACTGAATGTCATAATACCCTAGAATGAAGGTGCTGGTGCAAACCACAGTGATGAAGTAATGGTAGCAATTTTTTTATCCTGCTCCCTGATCTTCCCAATGGAACATAGTCCATACTTGGATATATTTTTAAATGGATCAGGGAAGGAATCTGCTCCTGCCAAAATGCTTGCAGAATGGAAGGCCCACATTATTAAGCATTATTATCATTCTTCATTCAATTTACTGGTAATGTTTGAGTGACTGTGGCTATACATAAGAAAAATGCTGCCATAAGGTGAACTGGAGATGGCACACCCTTCATCCAGTTACCATTTCAGAGGAGGAAAAATATATTTCTGAATACAGATGACCTAATTTAATGCTAACTATGAGCTAAATCGTATAGTCCTGTAAGTGGTCCTGCTTCAGCAAGTTAAAACCAAGATCACTTCTGAAAACAGAAGCTTAAAAAATATTATATATAATTCCTAGGCTCTATAGCAAGGAATTACACGAGCTGCTAATCATACACATAAAGTGAATAAACTGTTGATACAGTTAAAATGCTTTCTTTGCTCTCATTATGTGCTATAATATTTTCCTAGGGCCTGCACTCCAAGTAGATACATCACATTTTGATGTAGTGAGGCTCTTTTCAAGGTGTGAAATTGGTAAGTACCAACACCAAAGGAGAAGAAATCTTTTAATACTGTGCTGTGCCACTTGAAGCAGTATTACCCTTTGGCTTCGAGCCACCAAACTCCAGTGAGAACTATTTTATAGCACATGACTATAATAAAAGATATTTAAACACGGCCTAACAATGGATTAAACTAGTAAGACATAGTTTGTGTTAGATCCCAAGGATGAATATCAAAAATAGAGGCAATAGTTTTGAAACAACAGCCAGCAGTGAAAAGTTTACTTCTAATGTAAACCAGACAGTCCCCAAAATAATTTGTGGTTTATTTAATTCTTACCGTTCATCTTGTGCTCTTTTGAGTAAGCTAAAGTAAGGCACCCGCCTAAAAACACCAGCTGGTTTAGATTTTGACTCTGGATCTCTAGTGAGCTGAAAAACTGTAATCTCCATCTGCAAGGGTGGGGAGTCATTCCTGTAAACAGGGAAAATAAGGATTTTGCAGCATATGAGAAGGTGCATTTTGGGAGAAGAGAGAAAAACCAACCTCCCTAATATATTATAATGAATTACTGTTTCGTCATTATCTGGTTATATTTGCACAAACATCAATTGCATGTGAGCCCTGAAAAAGAATGTCTCATTGCCTTTAATATGCACTGCAGTATGCACCCATACAAAATCATTACTGTAACAAAACCAGCTGCGTGTAATAGAAAGCAAATGATTTACAATGTTACTATAAGAAACTACTTTATTTCATATTATCATAAAAAGAACAGCACTGAAAATTTGCATGACAAACACGACAATCCAGGAAATTCCAAATCTAATTCGTTTTTAGGTTTTAATAGGTATTAACTCACAGAGGTGAATTGTGAAGAACAATTCTTGAAGAAAATTTCCAGAGAGTTTAGCTGCAATATTGGAACTTGTATTTAGTGAAATGCAAACTAGTCCTGTAGATGAAGAAAATGCATGAGACTTGAATAGTGGATTCACCACTGGGCCTAAAAAAGCGTATTTCCTTTCACATATTAATTTTTATCACTGTTTAATGGTTAAAGGTTTGGGTCTAGCAAGAGTCTCTAAGTCATTGGGGCTTAACTCCTCTGAACAAAGACTGATGGACTAGGTGCTGTTGCTCTGAAAGTTTCAGTTTTTCAGTTCTGCATCAACCTGTGCAGTTTCAGTTTTCAGCTACAGTGAAATTATAACAAATAGAATCACAGAAACATAGAATAGTTAGGGTTGGAAAGGACCTTATGGTCATCTAGTTCCAACCTCTCTGCCATGGGCAGGGACACCTCACACTAAAACATGCCAAAGACATATGCAGTTTCAAAACCGTGTTCTGCCCTGCTGTATGGAGTAGTTGGGTTACCCAGCTGATTTAGCAGATTACAAAGGATCAACTCCCAACCCTATAGAGTCACAAAACAAGTTTCTGTTGTATGGTAGAAGGTAAGCCTATTTTATGCAAGCATGGAAGAAGATAACAGCTGTTACCAAAAAAGGTGGAAGGCATGTGAAATAAAAACTACAGTCTTGAAAAAATGGAAGCTTTATAAGACCCAGGCAGGACTCAAACAAATGTTCAATGAAAGTCACTTTTATGACTTTACTTTGGTTTATCGCAAGGCAGTAATAAATGTGTCTCATTAAAAGCCAGTAAAAGAACACCACCTACACCACCGATTGCTGTTACTGCAGATATAGCAGATCTGGAATAGTTACCTAAAGACCCTCATTTCCTAGCATTTAATGCTTCCCTGTCCATATAAACTAGCCTTCTATGGATTTAAAGACTGTTGGATGCTAAAAGCAGCAGCTGTGGCTGGGAAAACAACACTTTGAAAGCCCTGTTTCTTTCTTAAGGTGAAGTTAGAGGGAGCTTGAATGAACACGGAGCTCTCCTTAGCTAAAAACAAATTGCCAGAGGAGAACATGCCAACAGAAAGACGAGCAATTCCCCCATTCTGGAAAGAGAGTAAGTGTTTTCCCTCAGCTTTATTGCTCAGCGGGTCAAATTCATTCCTGGTGAAATGGCAGTTCCCATGGTGAAGCCGCAAGAAAACTCTGAAACATTCTGGCACCTGTCAAGAAATGGGGATGTGAAACTGGGGGGAGGAATTGGCATGTAGAAGCTGGGATTAAGGGTGGGAGCCACCACATAAAAGATCATTCTTGTTCTAGTTGTTAGAACTTTTTTATTGCGTAGAATTTACATACATGCTTATTAAGTGGTTTAAAAAAGAAGCCTGACAGATATTAAACAGCATGCCACACTCTTTATGCTGCTGCCATACAGATGTGTCCAAAGCATAAACAGACTTACAGTCAGCACTCAGTTGCTCTATGGGAGAGTATCCCTGTAGTAAACTTCTCCAGAGTTTTCAGGACAATTAACTTGAGAATTGGAAACTTTTTCTCCCCAGATTTGATCCTTTGCTTGATCTCTCACTGCTTTCCAATTATGCAGAGAAAATATATAGCAAGTGTTTTAATACCCTAGATTGAATTTCCTAACCCTAAGCTGGCAGCAGAATTACTGGGCCAGGGATTCTGGCACAAGAAGTACAGCTGTGTGTGAGCTGGTGGGAAAACTACTGGAATATCATGACTAGTCTTGGTGTTCACACTTCAAAGCAGCCATGGAAAATTGAAAATAGATCAGAAAAGAATGATTTCAAGATCTGGGATATCTGCCTTGTAGGGATAGATGTATGCAGCCTAATCTGTTTACTTTATCGAAAGAAAGGTTAAGAGACTTGATCATGATATATTAATACCTACATGTGGAGAAGATTTGTAATGGCTGCGTAATTTAGCATGTAAAAATGAATCAAGACCTAGAAGATGAAAATGGTCAAATTCTGATTACGGATAAAGCAGACAGGATTTACAGTCGGGTTAATAAGTCATCAGGAACATTTCTACAAAAGGATCGCGTGTTCTTCACCCTAGAAGCTTTTCAAGTCGACTGGACAGCTCTTTGACATAAGACAACTTGTGAACTGGGCTAAGTGCAGGATTCCCAGGGGAGGCATTCTGGCCAGGGCAAATTTGTTAATCATACGATCCCTATGACCAAGGATCTGCTGGAGCAGGTCAACCTTACTTAGTTGAACTAGTTGGTAAAATCAGCATTAGTATATGACCCATGGTAAAACCTACATCCTGAATAATCGCCTCTTCACAGCCATGCAGATGCTCTGGAAGCCCTGTGCTTGGCTTGGGGCACAGCCTCCTCTTTCGTTCACAATACTCTCCATGCCCAGATTTTTCTGTAGAAAATATAAAACTGGAGCCAGGTAATCTGCTTTGTCCAATCCCACTGGTGTCCCGCACAACCCAACAGATCTCATCTTTCTTCTACCTCTTTTCTGGCACAGACCCCTAAACTTCAGGCTTGCAATTGGATAGAAAAGTCAGTGAAAAATGTCTACTCTGGGAACAAATACTGGATAGTTATATATTGAAGTAGTTTCTGTTTCTATGATATAGGTAATTTCAGCAATGAGCCTGAAAAGTGGTATCCTGGCTTGAATTATATTTAACTTATGAGGACTAACTTACACTTTTAACTACCTGTGAGTTTTGCTGAATAAAGGTTATTTACATGGTAATGTTAGTCATATGCCTCTTTAGTCAGCACTGTCTGGGCATTACATTCTGCTCAGACCCAGCAATGGTGCAATAAGTGCCTTACCTAAGCATCCATGATATTTTCACTGGGGATGGAAGGGCCCATGTAGTGGCAGGATGCTGTACAAAAGCTCCTGATATAATTATTCAGCAAGACCCCACTTGGAGCACTGTGTGCAGTTCTGGTGTCCACAGTGTAAGGACATGGAACTGTTGAAGTAAGTCCAGAGGAGGTCGCGAGGATGATCAGGGGATGGGAGCACCTCCAGTATGAAGACAGGCTGAGAAAGTTGGGGCTGTTGAACCTGGAGAAGAAAAGTTGCTTGGAGACATCATAGCAGCCTTCCAGTATCTGAAGGGGGTCTACAAGGATGCTGGAGAGCGACTCTCCATTAGGGACTGCAGTGATAGGACAAGGGGTAAAGGGTTCACACTTAAACAGGGGAAGTTAAGATTGGACATAAGGAGGAAGTTCTTTACTGTAAGGGTGGTGAGGCACTGGCAGAGGTTGCTCAAAGAAGCAGTAAATGCTCCATCTCTGGTGGTGGTCAAGGACAGGTTGGACAAAGCCTCGGGCAACATGGTTTAGTGTGAGGCATCTCTTCCCATGGCAGGGAAGTTGGAACTGGATGATCTTAAAGTCCTTTCCAACCCAAACCATTCTATAATTCTACGATTCTATTGCCCAAGTAGAGCATTTAATTATATGGCCTTTTCCATCACTGTACATGAAGGTGGACATGCTGTTGCAGTAGTATGGGGGAGAGAAAACATGAGATTGAACAGCAGTAGAGAAACAAAGAAGAAGCTGAAGGAAAACAAAATATGGAGATGATTTAAAATCACTTATGAGACCTGTGCCTGCTAATGCATTTTTTCAAATGATTATGACTTACATAAAATACATTCAGACATCTTCTTCTCATTAGAAATACTGAGTTGAAAAAGATATAACCAGTATCCCAGTGTGTTCCTCTTACATGCGCTTTTGAACCACAGCTACGAAGTTGCATCCAGCATTGGTATGACTTCACATCATATGTTGCTGGATGATGAGACATCTGTGTTCTTACACGGACAATCATATTTGCTCCAACATCAGTGAGAGTGTTTCTAGAGAACAATTGCTGACGTCTTAGCATGGTTTCTATTTTGCTGTGGAGTCTGGTGTGGCCCATCTTTGATTTCATATTTTTCTAGCACATGGGATTTTCAAAAGACCTGCTGTAGAGAACTTTTACTGCTATTCACTACTTTTTCGTAGTTAGATAGAAAATGCTGTCAAACATCAATGGAAAAAGGGGGAGCATCACTGATTTAAGCCATGCAGGTACAGTGTAAACCTTAAGGTAATGACCGGAGGAGGAAAACAAATCACTTTTGCTAATGCAAGATCCATTCAAAGTTGTTCAGAGGGTGAGATCTATATCCTAATATTGTTAGTACTGACTTTATTAGTGAGGCTCAACAAGAGAGAGCTCCAGTGGCAAACTTCTACTGCACTTCCGCCTTTAGAAGCAGAGAAAAGCAGCACGAAAAGCAAAGCTACGTATCCAACAAGAGATTGCAACACCAGGTAACTGCTTTCATTTTTATTTACTCGCACTCCAAACCCAATAAAGCCTAACTGCATCACTTTGCCTTCATGTGCAGGTTCATTTTCTGAGCACAATTCTAATGTGATAGTGGACAAAGTTACAGAAGAGCCTTAGTAGATCACGGAAAGAGCTGCAAATAATCGGAGGCGGAATTCTGCTCTCTGCCACACAGGAGAAAATTCTAAGTAATTACCCCACTGCCTTCAGTGGAGTGATGCTAGATTTATATTACTGTAAATGACAGCAAAAATTGGACCCAATGTAGAAATAATCTATCAAAAGCCCTAAGTATAGTTGCACAATTCAATCTGTAAATAACGCCACTAATGCACATATGGCTAATTTACATTCAGACTATGAGAACATATCCAGTGCTGATTTCCAGGGTGCATGAAGTACTAGGCGGTGCCAAAATAAATGTGCAGTATTCCCATAGCCTTCATGATCCTTCCAACTTTTGGTGCTTGAGAGAAGATGCACTACAGATTCTTTTGGAAAAGTGAAATTTTATCTGTTATATGAGTACATATTGGATAATTCTTACAGAAAAGGCATAGAAGGCTGTCAAGCAGCACTGCATGCCTACTTGCATGAGCTCCGCAAGCTCTCTCCTCTCAATAAGTTGTTTTTATCTAATTTGTCTCTTACTGGGAGCAGAATTTTAGGAGCAGCTTGGATGTTCTAAGAATAAACCATGCTTCAAAGAAAGGAGGTTTTTAAGTAACATTGCAGAAGAGTGCTTGGAATACATATATTTAATGCACATAAAACTTAACTACAGCAATTTCATTTAGATTCCTTCCCAAATCACATATTTATATTGAGATCTTGCTGAAGCGAAATTGAAATTTGTATTTCTAGGAGGCAAAGATGATATAAAACCTGAATTATTCATCAACTCAGCAAGAGAAAAAAATAAATTCTTCCAAAATATCAAATATTGTTCTGGGCTTTCTATTAGTTCTGCAATGTGGAGGAAGAGTTAGAAAAATCTATGTCTTGGTTTACCAAGGCTTGAAAGGAGACATGTTAAGTCTAAATGTAACAAATACATTTATTAATCTCCATCCTTCCTTATAAAATATTTTGTTATGTTATTTCATTTTACTTTTTGCATCATCAGGGAAGAAGGCTTCTCCTATTACCAACACGCAGGAGGTGTTGAGACCCTGCAGTTAACTGCAGATTAATCACGGCTGACTCAGTGCTGCAGGTGGATTCCATTAGACCCTTCAACAACAGAAGAGACATGAGGGGTAGTCCTCTGGTAGAAGAAAAGCCCTGGGAAGAAATTTTTGGGGCAGCTAAGTCTGGGAAAAAGTCTTTGGAATGAGCAGGAAATTGAAATGTGCTGTTTGAGTTAAGGAGACAAAACTTGGAGGAGGCCTTTTCACGGAGCACACTCTGCTTTAAGGTTGGTAGGTATTTTATCTGCTTGTGCAACTGCTAACTTAGTACACAAAGGCATAATGTAGGCATAACCGTTTAATCTTATTGCAAATAATTCCCTCTTGTCTTCCCTCATATGGCAGTCTACTGATGTTGAATGTGTAGGTTCTGCAAAGCACTTTGAGGCCCTAGAGGGGGAAAAGAGGTAGAGAAGTTCAGAACTTCCATGACTAAGACCTTTTTTATGACATAATTTTCTTGTATTTGCTGAGATTCTCCCTCAGAGAGTTGGTAACTTTGGATAATTTCTGAGGTAATTGTCTCTGAGATCCCAGGAGACCTATAAAGATAGAATGAATGCATGAGTTTTTTAAACCCAGGAAAAATACCTCTGAAGATGTCTCATACTCTGACAATAATAAAAATCTCTTTTTTAAACTTCTAATTCATTAGGAAACCAGAAAGAAGGTCATCATTTTGAAGTTGTTTCAATTGCTAATGTTTCTTAGGTTCTGTCAAGCACAAGAAAGATTATTCTCTGCAGAGATGTCAAAATTATCCTCAGTCCTCCTTATATTATTTATGTTCATTCCCAGTACATAAAAGTTGTTTGTGGCCTTCAAGCATTGGACATGCACTGAAAACATGAACAGACTGTACACATTTAAGTCTGAAAATAGATGTTACATAGCCAATTTCCATTTCTAATTTCCATACATAGCCAATTTCCATTTCCAATTCTAGGGCTTGAGCCGTAGTTTGCTTTTCCATGATTTTTGAACTTCTCCAAGGGCCAACTTGGAGGTTTCCATGAAGTTTTAGGAGAGCCAACAGCAAATCTGAATCTAGCCCTAGCAGTTAGAAGAGCTGCATGTGTCTGGACCTGCATGTATTGCTGAAGACAGTAAGGATCTTACCAGGCCTATGGCAGGACAATGGCCTTTCAGCATGTCTGAGTTATTCTGGGTTAGAAGTGCTCAAGGAGTTTTCATGACAGGGATGTTTTGACAGAAGAGTGAATGCAATGGCTTGTCTGCTTATGATTTGTGCAAAAGCTGCTGAGACATAGGTAGTTTTGTGTTCTTAAGGCTGAACTAAAAATCTAGCACAGACAGCTGACTAACATCTTGAGACACAGGCAGTTTGGGTCAAATCTGGACGACTGGCAAGTTCAATTATGGCATTTGATGACTGTTGTACAGCATTTAAGCCTCTTTGAACTTCATAATGGGTGACAGTGTTGAAAGGCTGTGAAGTGAGTCCAGCTAAAAATGAACAAAAAAGATGATGCTTCCAACATTCTTAGTGGTACCTGGCATTTATTTGAAGTCTGATATTACATACAGTTTTACTGTCTCTGAGACTGACAGGTTCCTGGTTCAAAAGTACCATTTTTCTATCAGAACAATGGACAATTCTATGGGCATCTACCTGATTTCAAGTTCCTGCTCCCCTTTCCAGAGACACTTTTCCTTTGCTGCTTTTTGTATGATCCTGTTTATTGCAGTAATGCAAGAAACAGAGTGAAGAATGAGGCAGGAGAGACGCAAATTGCATCTTAAGCAAAGAATAGGATAAACCCTTACTATTGAGGGCAAGCATCTCCTCCTTCTGAGGAGACATTCCAAAAGAGTAAATGTGAAAGACACACGGGAGCACACAGAGCTGGATATTGCCTAACTCACCCAGTCTCCAAAAACCTTGAACATTTTGAGATGCAAAATTTGGGTTCAGGACAGAAATGTGATGAATATTCATCCAGCTTTTAATATTCACACGGAAATACTTCCAGCTTAATGAATTCTTCTCAAACCAAGAGAGCAGACAAAAAACAGTAGCTTGAGAAAAACCTTCCAATTCACAGTGGTGGGTTTGAGCCCAGCTATTTGATTTCTGCAGTCAATTAATTCCAGTGAATTCCTGAAGAAGTCACTAATTGAAAAAAACAACCACAGCTAAGATAAAGTTAACAGACAACAATATTCAGTCTCAAAATTTGCATAGTCTCTCCAGAAAATGTGCAATCTGGACAGTTGCAACAGCTACTGAAAGTTAAGAGTCAGCTAGGCAGAAAGCAGAAGCTTGTTACATGCCTAGACAAAACCAGCCTGCACTTCACAACTACACAACATTCAAAGCAAACACATCACCCAAGATCTGCCAACAAAGAATTATTCAGCAAATAATTTCAGAGAAGAGATAGCATTTTCATTAAAAAAAAAAAATAACAAAATGCTTTCTACTTCATAAACAGAAATCAGGAAGAAATTAAATTGCCAAATTATCTACTACAGTTTACCACTGCAAGCACAAGCAACTGCTCTGATCCTCTTTAGCAAGTAAGCAACTGGAAATGAGAAGCAGAAGATGGAACTGTCTCAGCAGCACAAGCAAGAAGATTTTCTTGCATTTTCTTTTGCAAGGGCAGCTGGAATATCAAGCCTGATGTTTAATCAGATGTACTGTTGGCTCAGGACGGAGAATTGAGAGGGTATTTCAAATTACTGACATTGAAAAAAAAATCCACTGTAATTCTTGGAATTCCCTCTTTATAAAAACCCCTGTACATCTGGGCCAGAAATGCATGGAAGAATGTGTAATAGAGATAGAAGGCACACATGAGGATTAAGGTTCCCTATTAAATACACCACAGATATCCACTGTTGTTCTGTGATAAACAATCATTTTTTGAACTCACTCTCATCATTCTCTGTGAGGAGAAAGGGTATTGGAGTAGCCACCAGGAGCACAGGACAGATATCGCAAATCAGAAATGTAGAAACAGCTTTCTAAGGCCAGAGATTCCAGCTTTGATGGCTTTTTCTTCAGCAGCAAGGATTCTGGGTTTGCTTTTCTCAACTGCCTTTCTCCAATCCTGCATGTGTGGTGGGAGGACAGGAAGAAATGACAAGGCATAGAATGATACAGGAGCTATCAACCATCCTCAGAGAGAAATCCTTTTAACCACGATATAGTGCTCAAGGGAACTCTTTTGGGGTTCAAGCTCTAAATGTAATGTTCTGAGCTCAAAATTCTCTATAGGATACAAAACCAAGGACTAAGAAATTTATGATGAAACATCCTCAGCATGAGTAGACTTTGACAGAAAACATGATGCGGTGATGACAGCAAGCTTAAAAAGTGGCTGTTCCTCACAGAGCAACAGTGAATATCTGAGGTATATTTAATACAGAATCTTAACCCTCATGTGTGCCATCTATTTCTACCAGTTCTTCCAGGCATTTTTGCCTCAGGAGACCTGCATTGTTTTTTAGAGTTTGTCCTGCACCCACAATGCTTGATTTCAGGGTGGGGAGGAAAAGGAGAAGCAAAGGGAAGGTACAGTCTCATAACCAAAACGGTGCATAGAAAACAAAATGGATTTTCTAATGTAATATTCACTAAATCATGGACAGTGATGAACAAAACCTACAGTGCATGCAGCCACTTGAGAGGTGGTGGTGGTGTAGTAAATGGGAATCTGAGTAATTTCTGGATTAATGCTCTAACACAGTGCCAGGGGACATTGTGTGGCTGGAGATATCATTATTTCTCCAAGATATTTTGTCATCTGTATCGCACATTACATTCAAGAAGATGACAATGTCCCTATTCCAAAGAGGACAAAATCAAAAGGCTGGATTGCAACTTGACCCTAGAGGGGAATGAGAGAGAATAAAATATATCTGGTGCATCTTTGAGCAAAATTCATTTTAAGCACAAGGGTGGGGGAGTCGAGAGGGCATCTCCCCAGTGCCCGCTCCAGCAGCTGAGCAGAGAGACGTGAGGAAGGCGCTGCTCTCCTCTTCCATGTGCCAGATTGCGCATAAGGATTATAGGACTCATAATCTGCTTATTTTTTAAAAAGCAGGGAAGGCAGATTTTTTATTGTATTGATAAATTGTATGCAGAGGTACAGAAGTTCTTCCACATCCCCTCATATGTGTGCATATGTATTCCAGCCAGCCCCTGTTTAGAAAGACAGAGTAACAAGAAATTATAGAATATCAATAAAAGACAAGGAAAGAGCACAATCCTGCTTGTTATAAGAACTCGTAAAGCTTTCCCTAAGACACAGCACGTAAGACATGATGTTTGACTTAAATTTCTGATTAAATAAATACATTCTGCCTACCTAAAATTCATCCCTTGTTTTGATTTGACGAGTGCATCATGCTTGGTTTCTATTTAGTGCAATGAAAAAGATTCTATGAAAACAGAATTTGTATGTGGTAAAATTCAGTTAAGAAATACTGTGGTGTACATATGTCTCCCTGGTTTCCAACAAGAACCCTGTGGCTTTCCCCCATGGCCTGAGCCTCCTGCAGAACACTGTCTCTATAATCCTCCCTGGTTTTTCCAGCCTGAAATGCTGCTACTCTTCCCCCAACCACAGCAGCTCACCCTGGGAGCTTCACTGACAGCTCACTGCAAAGCATTTGGAAAAAACACCCGAGTGGGGTGGCAATTTATCCCAAAGAGTTAACATGCAGCCTTGATTATTAGTATCTCACTAATACAGATAACCACAGCATTTATAACTCTCTAAGAAATTGCTACCCTAGATAATCCATTTACATGCTTTTGCCTAAAAATGCTCCCAAGACACGTTCTGAAGTTATTATGGACCATCTATTTTCTGACATCAACAAAAATCAGATACAATGTGAACGGAAAGAAGAGCCAGCACTGTGCCAATTACCACAGCAAGCAGAAAAACATCATTCCAAGTCAAAACCTGAGGGTCCTTTAAGTAGTTATTTAAATTGAGTACAGAGATAATGTGAGCAGGGACTTGGACTAATGACTGTGCATAGACTGGTGATCCCCAGCCTCTTCTGACCCTGGACAATAACTCGCTCAGCATCAAGCGCTGTGGGCAGCACCATACTTTACCCTCCCTAATGGCTTTCAGCTTTAACCTTTTAATTTCCTGTAGGTCTCAGCAGTATGAGAAGGTCTCCCAAGCTTTTTGTTGCTCGCTAACCTGCGAGCCAGGACCGGGGATGCATGAGTCAGGGGTGGTGGATGAAGTATTATCTGACTTGGTTGTTGATTTCCCTGCTTGTGACCGGGGGTGGGATTCACAGCCTCGCAAACCTCATTTATGCAGGCTTCTCTTATTGTCGAAACAAAGCTTATACCTGTGAGCCCGCTTACAGGTGTGTGTACACACACACATAGCCACACACACCCTCCATCAACAAAACTATGTGTCCTCAAAACATCTGACAGTTGTTTTCACTTACTTAAATCATTGTCACGCTGAGTGATGGGGTGAAAAGAAAGACATTCCTGATGTGGCTGTCAGCGGGATGGGGTGACAGCTTGCTCTGGAGCAGCACAGGCCTGTGTCCAGCTCCATGGCTGCCCCTGAGCCCCTATATAGATAACAACTATTAATAACAACAACGTTTATAGACGTTCCCTCTCCCCCACAGCTCCAGCAGAGATCTCCCTCCCCTCTACAAATCAAAATAGCGATGAATTAATTCACAAGACAGAGATCTCAGGCGGGAGGGCCCCGAGAGCCCAGCTCCCCGTTATGCCGGGGCACCCCGGCCTCCCCCCGCCCGCCGCAGGACCCGGTGCCCTCGGCAGCGCCGGTCCCGGAGCCCGGGCGCGGCACGGCGGGGAAGGGGAGGGGATGCTGCGGTGGGGAGGGGGCGAACCCTGCGCTGTGCCCTCTGACCGCCGCGGAGGCCGCCGCCGCCGGCAGCATGGGGAAG
>JAOEHY010021364.1:0-10250 GCA_025447955.1 Psilopsiagon aurifrons
ATGGGTCTATCCCCGTTATTTGGCTTGATATTATAGATCATCTCTACAATAGCTGATTCCCTCAGAGACTGGATGCCTTTCTCTAGAGTAGTCCACTTGGCCGAACTACTCATAACATCGTCCTTGTATGGAAACCTTTCTTTCATAGCTGCCAAGCGCCGCTTCCAAAGACTGAGGGACCGTTTCTCTCTTGCTATTGCTTTGTCAAAATCACTGTTAGGCAAGCTAACCAATTTTTCAAACCAAAACAAATTTCAGTACTTTCTCCTTGTTTCTTACTTGTTTACATTAATAAGCATCTAGTGAATTAGTTTATTAATAAACTTCTCATGAATTTGACAAGATCAGACAAGTTAATACTCCATTTGGTCCATGCTGCCTGTGAGCAGCATGCATTGTGCTATTGTCTTAAGATACTGAGTGGAAAAATTCCCCTGCTGCAGGTTTCCAAAAAACGTTATTTATTCTAAATCATTTTAGCATTTTGAGGTTTGTCAGGTTCCATGACTTCTTCGAAAGTCTATGTAAGCGATCGAAAACATTCTGTCAGGAAATTACATATGCATAGAAATACAGAAACTTAGAAAGTATGCCAAACAAGTTCAGACACTAAGTATAGGAAGGCAAGTGGATCATTTTCTTTCAGGTAGTGATTTCAGACGCATGGTCCTACATCACATTCCTACACTCCACCCTCTTCTGATTCATGATTCAGGGTCCAAATCTGTGCACTACATATTCTTACATGCTCCCTGAAACAGTATAAAAAATAGGGCAGTTTGCATTATCCATCATGTCACTAACAATAAAGCCATGCCTCTACAGATCATCTTCTCTACAGCACAAATCTTTACCCTGTCAGATGTGACAGTAACACTGCCTAAGCTCAGTTTTCTTATCCCTTTTTTCACTGTTACTTGGAACAAAGACCAGTTCACTGTCTAAGCTGTCTTTACCATGGGGAAAAACGTCCAAAGAACCTTAGAATCCTCCTCAATCAGGCTGATTTCAGCCTCCAATACAGTCAGCTGTTGGGATCCTCCCCACTGGCAGAGCAGGAGAGACTGAAAAGTCCTTGATGAGGGTCAATGTTCTGAGCAACAACTAAAACATCAGTGTGTTATCACCACTGTTCTCAGACTAAAGCTAAAACATGGCACTGCACCAGCTACTAGGAACGAGAAAAATAACTGTTACAGCTGAATCCAGGACAAGCAGTCAATGACCAAATCTTCAAGAAACTGTATCTTACAGACAGGCTTCTGAAAACATCTGGGATTTCAGTCAGGTTTGTTTTAAGATATAAAGATACCTTCAGTGGAAAGCCCTGACTATCTCTTACTTTCACATTTCCTTTGTAAGTGATTGATAAAGCGCTACAAATCTGTATTACGTCCCGCAAGTATGTTCTTCCTATTAAATGGATACCACCACTTTCCAAGAAAAGAAATTCCATGACTTTGTCAACTCAAAACATCAGATGGCATCCTCATCTTGAAGATAAAGAGTAAATACTTTAGCTCAGCAGACATTCTCCATGAGAGAAGAATCATCAGGCATGTTTCTGCTAATATTAAACAGCTGATCAACCAGCTATGGCAGTTACAAGCTTTCACAAAAAAGAGAAAGAGATTGTACCATCGCACTGTTATCCAGTTCCAGCCCTTGTCAACAGTGGTGAGGAGATACGGCAGTATTTGGGATGCTCTGCCTGCCCTAAGTATCTCTCACATGCTGACAATCTGCTGATAAAACAAAATAACCTTCAGCCAACAAAGAATGACAACAAAATGTGTACAGGAAGAAGCAGTAGAAATTATATGTCTTAATATTTTTTAATATATGTATTTTTGGTGTGCATTCCTGTTTTTTAAAGTATGTATTTGTAATAAATATTTGCTATTCTTTCCAGCTTTCCAATTTTCCTGTCAAGATAAAAGTACCAGTGATCAAACCATATGCATGACAGCTAAATACTAGCTGTGTCAGTAAACTTTCCTGAAAAAATGAGAAGTCAATCCAGACTGGATAAATAAACAAAGGAATTTACCTCTCTTTTTCTAGCTCTTCTAAATAACCAGTGCTTTCTCTGCTTCCATTCATAAATCCTCTTCTTGGAAATGATCCCATGGGAACAGGACTGCACTCTCCTGAACGGCCTGACACAGACCCTTCCCGGCTCCCAGATGAACGCATGGCCACCTTTGTCCTTAACCTCACTCCAGGGAAATTGGTACTTTCCAAGTTCAGTTCTGGATAATAAAGAGCAAACATTTTCAGAGTCGATGTTCAGCAGCATAAATCTGAAAGATCATTGCTATCTTAATTTCTTCTTTCCTAAAGAAATCCATGATTTTTTGATGGAAACATTTTGCATGGATATCCAAAGAACATAATGTGAACAAAACAAATCTTGATGGTACATATTTGAGTAGATGACCAAACCGCAATCTTGATAGCCGGAAGAGTATCTCCACACAAGCCTGCCCTGCCTCTTGCCCAGAGGACCTATGGAATGGACAAGAGTTTTGCAGAAACGTCATATGAATTGTTCCTCTGCCCCATTTCCTAATATTTTCTTTCCTAGAGATCCTGCAGATGCTTCACTGTCTCGTAAATGATGACAATGTTGTTCACCACAGGGCCCTTAAACATACATATCCGCTGTGACATTTCTAGTTCAGTAGTAGGTATAATGGATGCATATAGAGAGACAGCAGTCTGGGCTTGCTCTGCACATCCCATGTAATATGATGATGCACATTCCAGCATCTGCTCTAGGGAAGAGGGCTTCAATTTACAGCGTGACAGATACAATTCCAGTAATATGACATGGAGAGGGCACAGTATGCAAACAAGTTTCGAAAACTGGTGAAATTAATCCACTAACTTAAACAATTTTTTTTTTTTTCTGAAGAACTGTGCAAAATGTAAGTTCCATCAAAAGCAATTTACATGAAGCTCTAGGTTAACAGCAGTAAAAGCATAAAAGCATCAAAGGAACACTTTTTTTTTTTAGAGTGTGAGTAAAAATGCTTGGTGAAAGTAAGAGGCACTGAGACTATGCCCAACCATCAACATCAGCAATGGAATAAAGATGCAGCTCAGTTAGAAAACATAATCTCAAAGAAAAAGTAACAGAGGAGCAAATGAACCCATTTAAAACATAATTCTAGATTTACCTTTAAGTCGTTCCAGTAAGTCCATTTGTCCAGAAGATGCCATGGCCTCATCTTCAATACTTCCTTGTAGCTGTTTCAGCACCTCCTGTAAGAAATAAAGCTTAATTAAGAAATCTTTACAATAATACACCTTAGCCTGTCCTCAAATGTGCATTTATATAACAGCTACTTTGATACTGATGAAAACTTTATTTCATGCGAGCAGTGACCAACTATTGTAATTTTGTCATCATGTATGTTCTACTGTATTTCCCCAAGCACTGTCACACTATAAAGCATACCCTGCATAACTCATCCTCTCCGGTAGTCCAGGCTATTGTTTTATTTAAAAATTCTCAAAGTGAATGCCAGTTATTTCAAATATACAAATGGAGAAATAGACGTACAGCATAATTGGTCAAATTTCTCCACCTATGTGTCTAAAATCAGTCTTGTAAAAATAAAATTTGGATACATAACTAAAAGCTAAAAAAGTATCTTCAAATCCATACTTTTTAAACCTCAAAGATACCACAGCAGAAGTAATCGCCATGATTTATTATCTGCAAGGCCCCAGCACCACTGTAAACAAGCAAACAAAGTTATTATTCTTACTGCTACCACCTATGCACTATGAGGAAAAGACTCAGTATTCCTTGCAGTGTCTTACTATTTGGTTTATTACTACTACCACCACACCTACAAGAAAGAGATTTATGAATCCTTCCTGTAGCTGAAGCTTCAAAGCCAAGAATATAGTTGTGTGCTATTCACACTATGCATGATAAAACGATATAGTTGAAGGAACATACTTCTAAAGCACAGAAAGATCTGCAGTAAACAATGACTACTAGAGTAAAAGACGCCTGCAAGCCCCCAGGTCCCTAATGCTCAGTGGCCTAAATCCAGGTAGAAAATTAAATGCAAGTTAGTGAATGCCTTTGCTGTATCACAATGGCAGATACATCAATAGCAAGAACAAACTGAAAAGACTGTCCACAAGGCAGAAAGCCCTTACTGGAATTTAAAATACCATGTTTCATACTGTAGCATGGAAAATATTTTTAGAAGCAGCAACAGTCAGGAAACAAAAACAATTCTGAATAATGAAAGGTACTTCCACACTGTTCCTATTGAATACGAATACTGAATATAGAATCATAGTCAAATGATTCTATGCTCAGAATTGTGCTTCTGGTCAGACCTGAAAACTAATTAAGTTTAGACAATTTCAAAAGATCTCCATATCACTGTTTTGCTCTTTTAAGAATCTAGAATACCGGTTTAGCTCTTGCAACTTGTACAGAAGATACTTTCAAATGAATTTTGTTTTAAATGCATTTTCCTCTTTCCAAAGAAGACAAAATGGCATCTATAAAAAGTCAACATATTCTTTAAACAGATACACTACTGACCTTTTCAGTATTCAAAATGTTTGTATCATGGCGGGAGGGGGAAGAAAGTAAAAGGATTCTGAGTAAAGAACAGGGTTATGGGGAAAATCTCCAAGCGCAACACCCAGAGGAAATGGCTGCAGCACAGACACTACGGACACCCATGATATAACTAGGTGCTGGTACTCTAGGAAGAGGAATCCTGGAATGCAGACACACTAATTATATGTTTACACTGTTTTGTGGAAATAAGACTGCACTTTAGAAGCAGTTTACAGCATTATTATAAGCAAATTATTTCCTTAGTAGTGACTTACTGAAAAAAATATGCAAACTAAGAGCATTTATAAAGAAGGCTGCAGAATTTTTTTCCTGTTCTTTTAAAGAATGCAAGTCAAATTATTTTAATAGTCACTTAAATATAACCTAATTTATCTCATCCTACTGCAAAAGTACAAATGAATGCTTTTGGAAATTGAACTCACCCTATGACTCACCATTATTTAAAAAAGGTCACTGTATTCACTGTCTCCAGACCGTGAAGTACAAAAACAATGGCATTTTGTTACTTGGACTACATGAATATAATCCTGACCTTAAAACTACTTTATGGAAAAGTAAATAAAAAAGATAAGACCTATAAGTAAGTACCTGCAAAATCACTGAGAAGAAAAGCACCTTAACTAATAGTACACACCCAGTACTTAGTACTCAGCTGAGCGGTAAAATTGCTTAAGGGCTGTGAATTCACTCAAACAGCTAATGAAGAAAGGAATTACAGAAAAATAACACTAACAATGCCAGATTTAAAATTTCAAGAAGTTAAGATTAAAAAGCATATTCAATTTTTGAGAACTCTATGTATATGTATTTATATTCACATATAGAAATATTTCAGAAGATAGTATCCATAAAAAGATTTTCTTTTTTAGACGGAAATACCTCCTTTGGCAGGAAAGGGAGTACTGATAACAATTCACACAAATCACAAACATTTGATTTTCTGTAAATGCATGAAAATCATCATGATAATTAAATATAAAAAATCTCTGGCTGTAGTACACCAGATATATTCACAAACCAGTATCAGCTGAAATATACTAGATCTTTTAAAGGTAAGCATCAGTCTATATTTAAAAGACTTATAACAAAAGCTATTTTATCAATCATTTTTTAAAGAAGACACTCCTTATAGCTGTTTCTCCTTTTTAGCTAATAACCATATTTGGGCCTGTATGAAGGAACATTCCTGTCATACAACCACACCCCCCTTTCTTTCCATGTTTGCAAACAAACACAAATTAAGTTATCTTTCATTTTGTTTTTTCTAGGTGAGGCCTGCACAGATATAGAAAACTTCAGATAGTAAATGAGCATCAATTTTAGCAACCTATAGCGTGGGAATATGCATGCTAAATGACTGAGAACTACTCTTTTTAACCAAATCAGCAGTATTTTTAAATGAGAATATTGATGGAACATTTGTACTCATACCTTAGTGCAATATGCTGAAAACTTTACATACATTTTCACTCTGAACTGGAAGTGATTTTTGAAGTTCAAGCCACTGCTGCACATTGTTCCAATTATTATTTAAAAGGGCAGGAAAAAAAGTAACATATACGAAGAAGCGCATCCATCACCCAAACTCAAGGAAAGACTTGGATGCTGAAACAGTATGATGAAAGGAGAGCACAGTATTATTTTCTATCCATTTACAGATACCATAAAGTTAAGTTCAAGGTGTTATATGACCCTTCCAAATCACAGAACCACAGAATCACTAGCATTGGAAGGGACCTCTGGAGATTATCCAGTCCCACCCCCCTGCGAAGGCAGGGCCACCTGCAGCGGGTTACACAGGAAAGCGTCCAGGTGGGTTATGAGTGTCTCCAGAGAGGGAGACTCCACAACTCCCCTTGGAAGCCTGTTCCAATGCTCTGCCACCCTCGGCATAAAGAGCTCTGCCTCATGTTGAGGTGAAACTTCTTATTTTAGTTGATGGCCATTGCTCATTGTGCTGTCACTGGGCACCACTGAGAAGAGTCTTGCCACCATCTTCCTGGCACCTGCCTTTGAGATATTTGTATGCAATACTGACATCCCTTCTCAGTCTTGTCTCCTCCAGACTAAACAGTCCCAGCTCCCTCAATCTCTAGTAAGAGAGATAGATGGTCCAGAGCCCAGATTATCCCTGTGGCTCTCCGCTGGACTCTCTCCAGTAGCTCCTTGTCTTTCTTGGACTGAAGAGCCCAGAACTAGACACAGCTCTCCAGCTGTGGCCTCACCAGGGTTGAGAAGAGTGAGGATCACCTCCCCGACCTGCTGGCCACACTCAGTGCTGCCCAGGACACTATTGTCCCTCCTGGCCCCAAGGGCACGCTGCCAGGTCATGGTCAACTTGTCACTCACCAATACTACCAGGCCCTTCTCAGCTGAACTGCTCTCTAGCAGGTCAGCCTCAGCCTGTATTGGTACTTTGGGTTCTTCCTCCCCAGGTGCAGCACCCTACACTTGCCCGCACTGGACCTCATTATGTTTCTGTCTGCCTAATTCTGTAGCCTACTGAGGTCCCGCTGAATGGCAGCACAGCCTTTAGGTGTAGCAGGGAGATAACACTGTTCAGCCTGCGAACAGCTGATAACACTGATGTTTTCAGTTACTGCTTAGAACATTCAGGTCTGGCCAAGGACTTTCTGAGTCTCATGCTCTGGCAGGGAAAAGGGGAAGTCAGGAGGAAGCAGAGACAGGACACCTGACCAAAACTGACCACAGAGGTGTTCCATACCACAGCACATCATGCCCAGGATGTAAAAACAGAGGGCAGAGACCCAGAAGGGCAGGGGTCCACTGTTTGGTTGGGCTGTAGGTATTTGTATTCTTTTCCCTTGTATTTCTCTTGTCATTATTATTATTGGTGGTAGCAATAGTGGTTTGTGTTATACCTAAGGTATGAAGAACTATACAAAAGAACTGTCACGGTTTAACCAGTCAGCCACGCAGTTTGCTCACTCACTCCCCCCTCTTTCTTTCCCCCAGCTCCCGGGAATGGGGAGGAGAATCGAAAGAATGCAACTCCCAAAGCTTGAGACAGGAACAGTTTAGTAACTAAGGTATAACACAAACATATGGTGCCCGACCAAACAGTGCAGCACCCCCACCCTTCTGTGTCTCTGCCCTCTGTTTCTACATTCTGGGCATGACGTGCTGTGGTATGGAATACCTCTTTGGCCAGTTTGGGTCAGGTGTCCTGTCTCTGCTTCCTCCCGGCTTCCCCTCCTCCCTGGCAGAGCATGAGACTCAGAAAGTCCCTGGTCAGACCAAAACGCTCTAAGCAGTAACTGAAAACATTGGAGTTATCAGCACTGTTCCCAAGCTGAACGTCAAAAACACAGCACTGCACCAGCGACCAAGAAGGACAAAAATGACTGCTACAGCTGAACCCAGGACACATCATAAAAGGGTGACTGGAACTGAATTATATGAACTTTGAATTACTGGAGCTTAATATGAATTTGACATAATGCTATCACACATGGTACAACACTCTCAGGGGCCCAGTGAGAGCTACGGAAGAGGCCCTTTATTCCTACATTCTGGCAAATTACACTGGTGCTTAATCAAGCTTGGCGCAAGCCCTTCAAACTGCCAAGCAATTGCTCTGGTTGTCCAACCCAAATTACAATAGCAAGGATGACAGCACTGCTGAACGAGGTGAAACCATGGAGCAACATAACTATTAACCTTGCACAAAGAGGAAAGCACTTATTACGTAAGAAGATGATGTTCATTTCCATTTCAAACAATGTCACTTTCTAACAGAAAAATATACACTTGGTGCCATCACAATCAAGAGCTGTCACCTGCTATAACTGCTGTATTCAGTTTTTAGCACAAGCACACTGACAGATCAACTACTTCAGCTACCTGATCACAGTGCTTACTTTGAGAAAGCTGGTCTACTGAAGTCTACCTCTCAGAGAAAGGGAAAATCATCTCTTACCGCAGGCTGGCCAAGCTCATGAAGGCAGCTTTACACCAAAGTTGCTGGGGGAGGGGAACCTAAATCCATCCTGCTTCTACCAGTCTGCTGCTGGTGCCAGCAAGAGATGCCCAGAGACTGGGGAGTAATCACAGTTAGAAAGGGAGCACATGACGAGCAGTGCAAAGGACTTCCAGCTATTCCAGCCAAGGACATTAAGGGCAACAAGAAAAACTTCTATAGGTACATTAGGAATACAGGAAGAAAATGAAAAATGTGGCTCCCCTCTGCAAGGAAATCAGAGACCTGGTCACACAGGACATGAAAAAGATCAACAATGAATTTTTTTTTTTTGGTCTTCACCAGCAACAGCTCCAGCCACACGATCCAAGTCACAGAGGCAAATTCAAGGTCGGAAGAATGAAGAACCACCTGCTGTAGGAGAGGATCAGGTTAAAGAACATCTAAGTAACCTGAAGGTGCACCTGGTGGTCCATGGGACCTGACAAGATGCATCCACAGGTCCTGATGAAACTGGTGGATGAAGCTGCCAAGGCATTATCTGTCATATTTGAGAAGTTGTGTCAGTCTAGTTGAAGCTCCTGCTGACTGGAAAAGGGGTAACATAAACTTTTTAAAACAGGGGAAAAAGAAAGACCCAGGGAACTGAAGGCCAGTCAGTCCCAACTCTGTTCCTGACAAGAGCATGGAGAAGCTCCTCTACTGTCACCAAAAGTCAGGAGAATAAAACTCCTTAATATCAATGCAGCATTAAGAAGAAGGCATTATTTATTTCAGTACCAGATGCACAGGGGATACTTCTGCCTAACGTGCATGCTGATTCTTACAGGTTTCTTGCTTATAAGCATTGATCTCATACATCTACACTATAATTCCTAGAAATCTCATACATGTTGTGATTTCTTCCCAGAACTAATTAACAGAGGTTACTATCCACTACAGCATGTGCAGTTTCTTTTGAGTGAGGGTCCCAAGGGTCTATGGGACCCCTGGAGGTCATATCTTTGTACACCTTCGGCTGAACTTCTCTCGTTGCTTTCCTTTTACGGTGTCAGGTTAGCTTTTCTTATCTTGTTCTGACTTTCTGAGGAACAGTTCCCAGTTCAATAAGATGAATAAGCAAAGAATGTCCTTTGCCCTTTCTCTTATTGCTTCTTGACATATGTACGGTTCTGTTTAGTTAAAGTTCAACTTGGCGGTTTGCTTCAGCTAACAATCAGTAAAATGAGTCTTCTCCTATGAACAGGACAAGGTTTTAAACTAAAAGAAAGGATTCTGGCTGGATGTGAGAAAGAAATTCTTTGCAAAGAGGGTGGTAAAACAATGGCACTGGTTACCTAGAGAGGTCGCAGATGGATATACCATCTTTGGAGAAATTCAAGGCCAGGCTGAATGTGGTTCTTCTGAGCAACCTGACCTAGTTGAAGATGTGCCTGTTCACTGCAGGTGCGCTGGTCTAGATGACCTTTTAAAGTCCCTTCCAACTCAAACTGTTCTATGATTCTACATAAAAAATAAAATCTTTTACTCCATTTTCCAACCAATTTGGATTCTGGCAGAAGCCTTAAAATCGCAAAGATCATCTAAAAATATTACTTTTTTGTGAAAATCCCGCACAGAGCCGATGAGAGGGGAGGATGCGGTGCAGAGCTCGGGGTGTAGAGAGCGCCCGCACTGCTCTGCTGAGGGGAG
>JAOEHY010021366.1:5495-17949 GCA_025447955.1 Psilopsiagon aurifrons
CTTATTCCATACCATTCACATCATGCTCAGATCCCACATTTTTAATATACCATCACTCTTATCTCATATATATACATCCACGCAGAGAGAGAGAGAGAGATCCCTGCCCATGGCAGGGGGGTTGGAACTAGATGATCTTAAGGTCCTTTCCATCCCTAACTATTCTATGATTCTATGATTCCTTAGTGCATGGACCAATCCCTATAAAGCTGCTGAGTCCATCTGGCCCGTGACGTTGGGCTCCATCTTTTGTAACAGCTTTTCAGAGCAGGAGAGGCTGTGTGCAGTGTTCACACTCGTGAATAACCTGGGCAATAGTGTCTATTGCTAAGTCCACCCCTTGATCATGAGTCCATCTGTATGTTGCATCTCTGCCCTGATGGCCTGATGGGCCCACCAGGCTCAAAATAATTAACCCCCCCTGAGCACTTTCCGCAGCTTGTTGTTGAGGACTCCATACAGCTGCCTTCTATCTCCGACACTTCCAAAGCACTGGAGGGGCCCACTGGACTAGATACTTGTCCGTACTGTACCACACACCCTGCCACTCATGACTGTCCAGCCTTAGGGAAAATCTCTTGGTCCTCCTATATCATCGTCTGACCCAAACACAACTCTGGTTAACTCTCAACATCAGACGAAATGGTCGTGGGTAAAACACACTGTATGTGTGCCAACATGGTGATCCTCATCACAATCAGCAGGCAGATGTCAAGGGTACCCAAAGCCATTCAAAATCTTCAGAACTCTTAAATGATGCTGCTGTACGTGTCACTGGGACTGGTGTAGCTGCTGCGCTTGGAGCTGGAGTAGCTGCACTGTCTGCTGTGGTCGGAATTTGAGTAGCTGCTGTACTTGTCACTAGGGTGTGTGAAAATGTCTCCCTCATATGCTGACCACCCGAGGAGGGGAAAAGAGATGTGTAATTGCTAAACACTTCTATTATATACCTCTTAAAGTACAGAGGTGATGATGACACTGGGAATGCAAGCCAGATCAGTTTCACGATCAATGATCCTACTGTATTACAAGTCATTACCATAAAGGACAATGAAACAAGAACCTTAGCCCAGGCCCCGCAGCCAATAAACACTAACACAGCAAATACCAGCTGTAAGGTACCACATACTGAAACTGTGAGATCAAGAGCAACAACTTTGAGAGCAGATAAAACAGCACTGTAACGAGTGATTATTAATCTAAAACAATGAATGCTTATTACAAATACAATTAGACACACTCTGGTCAGATCTGTCATTATTGCAACCCTTCGAGCCCCACACTGGGTGCCAAAAAGAACTGTCGTGGTCTAAGCCCAGCTGTAAATCAGCCATGCAGTTGTTTGCTCACTCCCGTGCTTTCTCCCCCTGCCCTGGGAGGGATGGGGAGGAGAATTGAAAGAATGTAACTCCCACGGGTTGAGATAAGAACAGTCCAGTAACTAAGGTATAACACAAACCACTGCTGCTGCCACTAATAATGATAAGGGAAATAACAAGGGGAGAGAATACAACCACTCACCACCCACCGACTGATACTCAGCCAGACCTGAGTACTGATCTAGCCCTTCTGGGTAACTGCTCCCAGTTTATATAGTGGGTATGACGTGCTGTGGTATGGAATACCTCTTTGGCTACTTTGGGTTAGGTGCTTTGTCTCTGCTTCCTCACGGCTTCCCCTCCGCTGTGGCAGAGCATGAGACTCAGAAAATCCTTGGTCAGACTAAACATTACTCAGCAGCAGCTAAAAGCATCAGTGTCATCAGTGCTGTTCACAGACTGAAAGTCAGAACCATGGTACTGCACCAGCTACTAAGAAGGAGAAAAATTACTACTGGTGCTGAACCCAGGACACACTGTTAAGGCCTGTTTGGACAGGGCTTTTAGTAACCTTGTCTACTGGAAAGTGTCCCTGCCTATGGCAGGGGGGTTGGAACTACACTATTTTCAAGGTCCCCTCCACCTCAAACCATTCTGTAATTCTACAGTTATTAAGCCAACTTCACAAAGTGAACATGCTGGATTTGATGCTAGGAATATCCTTGTATCCAGTAGATACCCAAAACCAGTTTTTCAATTGGTTTAAGCAATAACAGTCTCTTTAACTTTAATTAACAAATGCGTCTTGTGGAAAAGAAAAGAAATATCAGTGCAAATGCAAAAGTTTTGCTGGAGTCAGAAGCTGCAGCTTCATTTGGCCTTTTTCACCTTGAGAACACACAAATTTTTAGGGCTAATGCAGACTGGCTCAGTAGATCTCATAAATTTAAAGAGATCCGTGTACTTCCATAATAGTTTTATACCGTACATGATTGTTGGCGCTCCTACCTATACAAACTATCCAAGTGCTTTTGCACTATACTACCATTGCTTTTATAGCTACATCACACGCTATTCAGGAAGCTTGTGAAAAAATATTGCATAAGTATCAATCTGAGTATTTTCTGTGGGGACACAGGAGATCAAAATTGCTTTCTTGGAAAATAAGGTTTTATTTTTTTTGTATAAAGACTCTTGGATAGCTGCTTACTTTATGAAAAAGCGCTTTTAAAGAAACACCCGAAACCATAAGCAACCAAAAAAAACCCAGAACAACCCAACCCAGTGTACTATGTTTTATACAGTTCCTAAAGGTTTTATGCACAGCTCAGCTCAGTTTCAATTCTTTCCAAAGGACAACTAAAGAGATGCAAAATGGACCATCAGAAAGCAAGTCATTTTCTCATGCACCGATGAACAATAAAGAGAAAGCAGGGCAGAAACTCAACAAAATTAAGTTATTTAAATAATAAGTAAAGTCCAATAAAGCTGCAGTTCAAGCTCCCAACACATCTCATTAGCAAAACCAAGTTTCTTAAGGTTTCACTGGAATGCTACCAAAGGTTGTTAGGTTCCCCCTCCTGACCCCTTCATAAAGATATCTTTAATCAAGCTGGACAAGAGGCCACACAGTCCAGGTTTGTCTTCTCAAAGAACTGGTGGTTTGACTGTGGTAGTCAGTTCCCGTGTTCACAGGACTTTTTCATTCTGTAATACTAGAGTTAACAAAAATCTTGCAATGACATGACCAATAAGCAGCAGCAACAGCTTGAGGTCCTCGAGATAAGGCCCAGAGCCCTGATCTCTGCAAAAGAAGGACTGCGAATAGGGCCACCCAGATGGAAGCATGTGCCTGGCTCTGTGGTGTTGGCTATTCTCCAGCTGAGCAACATCATGGGAGACTGCAGCCTGAATTTTTCTCCTCATTCTTTCTCTGTACAATATACACACTAACTAGGACTTCATACAACATTCACTTCTGTTGCCTTACACTGTAGCAGGTAGAGAGAACTTCCACTGTACTAACAAGTACAGTGACACAAAAAGCTGGCAGAAGTTCACAGAAAATAGACCACAAACTGCTCAGAATAATTGAGAGCTTTCCATTCACTTGGCTTTTAAAATAAGTATTTCACTACAAGCAAGTTTAAATGTATGGAATTACTGCCATTAAAAGGGAAGGTATAAAAAACCGATGTATAAAGCCTTTGTAAATCCCGTGAACTAACAGATAGTCAATAGACTAAAAAAATAGTCAATGAAAGTTTATATAGCTTGCAATAAAATTCCTGGAGGCATTTCACTTTAATACACAGTTAATAAATGAATGTATTTAATCAAACAAAAATGCTAGACTCAGAGTGGAAAGTAAAAGCACAGCAGCTGATCGCTACAGAACACTTCCAAGTAATTTATCCACTGCATTTTTATTTAGATATTTTTCTGCATATGTGCAAAAGTTATAACACCATCTCTAAAGCTTTTGCTGAAATTCCCTATGCAAATCTATGCAGTTTTGCACTAAAAGTGTGATGCTTATTTCCAAATGCAAATATTTCTGATTATTAGTGGATGTTGAATACCATCCCAATTTCTAGAGATATGTAAAAACCCATCCAACTTAACAATTTTTTCATTCACTAAAATATGTTCTTGAAATTAGAAACACAGATAAACAAATATGTAACACATGTGAAGTGAGGAACCACTGCATATGATATATAATAATCTTTCATCCTTCCTTGATACATTCTTTTTATTTTTCAGAGAAAAAAACCCAATTTGCATCCAAAGCTGTATAATACTTGGCATTAAAGGGTCCACCCATCAATGACATATTCAAGATTATAGTACCTAAGTTCAGATAAGCAACATTTCAGAATTAACTATAAGCACTTACTTTACCAGGCACCTGTATGCCTTAAAACAATCATAGGCAAATGTAGTTAAAGAATCGCGAAAAGCAGAAAAAACAAAAGGGGCATCAGGAAAATAGAGCTTAGAAGGAAGCCCAAACTAAACACAAAAAGCCCAAGAAAGAGTTAGTAATGGATGTAAATGTGAGATTTCCAGTGGCAAGTAATACAAAGGAGATGTCAAGAAAATCTGTCATCTCCTTTATTTTAAGGAAGAGAAAAGCTGGAAAAAAATAAGATTAAACCTGGATCCTGAGCTGAAAGAGGAAGAGCTGTATCATTGTCTTATTATTTTAAGGCTTCCTGTCTATCCTAAAGCTACGTATTTCTATTTCTTAAGGAGCTCTACCAAGCACAAATTAACATTTCTCTCCCTTGTAGTGTTCACCTACATACCAAATAAAGAAGTGCTGAACAAAGAATTAATCAATCCTTTTCTCTAGCAGAAGAAGATGAAGCATAGACACTATGTTCTTTTCAGTAAAAAATACTACAGTTCAGCTAAGGTATTTAACCAAGATGCACAAGCTACCATAATACCCACTTCCCTCTCTGTGGTTATGTAAAAAGAGAGAGGCTCCTCCAAATGGTAAGTCTGATCGAGCAAGGGTTTATTATCATCACTTGTTATAGTATTACTAGATGCCTCTCTTCATTCTAAATGAGCAGTTTAGAAGAGTATTCTCATAAGTTTCAGAGAAGAGGGGGAGTAAAATCAGGTTCTTGCACACATCTGTTCTGCAGCAGCTCAGGGTATGAAGTGTTACAGACCTGCAGAACAGCCCTGCAGTTTGTCATAGTCGCTGCCTCTTTGTGCTGATCTTTCAACACCGTCTTAATTTCAGTCACATTCTTATGTGCATATTATTGCTCATGTCTTTATACATTTGGGCTTCCACAGCAGAATCTTTACTAGTTTACATTCTTGTGATATGAAAAGTGCATTGATTTGAGCGTTCAGTAAAGTCAGGCTCCCTGGGGAATGTCTTAAAAAAGGTGAACACACAATTCAGCTACTTTGCCTCTAAACCCAACACAACTGTTTATTAAAATAGCACACAAAGATGTGTCAGCATCAGTATAGATAATGGTCAGAGATAAAGACACAAAGGAATAACTACAATTGAAACCAGATAAATAATGAACTTGAAAATTGATGGGAAACTGATTCCAATTTTTTAGATAGGTATAGAAGAACTAAGTCTTTTTAGTATATTGAATGAAGGCAGGAAAAGAATAGTTGCTACACTTGGGCACTAAGAACTATCTGAGATATTTTCACTTTATTTGCTGCTTCCCCTAGAATGCTGAGTAACTACAGACAGAATTCCTGTATATAATGATAGAAAATTTTCATAAAATTTCACAGCAAATAATTTTTATCTCAACTAAACAGCTGCACACCTTTGTCATGCTTGGAAATTGTATCTCACAAATCATTTTATAAGCAGAATAACAAAGCATTTTATTAAAAGAACACATATACCAAAGAATATTGGCTTCTAACTCCACATCTTTAGAGAGACTAAGAAAAGATGTTTCCATTTGTAAATATTCAAGAAATGCCGATACACTAATAGAGTGCATACTAAAATTGTAACCAGAATTTAACAGCCTGTGATCATATTGCAAACATAAGCCATTCAGATAAGCAACTACCTTCAACGATTTAAAATGAAGCATGAATAGAATTAAGCTCACTGTAATTAAGATGTATTTTTTTTATTAAATGTTCCTTAGGTTCTCTTTAAGGTGTTGCAACCACTGCAGTTCCATTATACTTCAGATTTTTCATCTAGTTAATCTATTATTCAAGCTATGATAATAAGGATTTAATCTAATATTATAACTGATATTGTGACAGTGCAATTTCTATTTGCCAGTGAAAAGCAAAGTGAGAAAATACATTTGTTTTTTGCGGCTATCTGTGCCAGGATAGCGATATCCAGCTCAGCGTTAACATTCACACTTTGGTCCTTGTTCCACATCACCCACTGAGGCTATGTACTAAATGAATTTGAATTGGTAGAATCTCTTGATAGCAGGCAGGACTTCAGGTCACATGGCATTTTTCATCCTCTTCTACACACCTTAAAGTTGCACTTACCAGTGAATTAGGTTTATGTTGCATTCTCTCTAAGCTCCTAGCATTTGTGAATTCAGCTTTTATGTAATCCCATGTAAAAAAGCAATTTAAACCTTTCATTCATGCTGATTAGATTAGAATGGTGAAAAATTGGTATCAACAGCCTAATGAAGCAAAAATAGTTCTGTAAAACTGGTTCAGAGTTCGCTCCCAATCCCTCAGTATCAAGATGCAGAGAGTTTGCTGGGTGAGATGTATGGAAGCCCTTGCCTAGTATCATCAACCCACCCTGAAATAAACAGCTCTGAGAGAGTAAGGTAACTCAATTCGTATGGAATAGTAGAGAATCATAAAATAGTCAGGGTTGGAAAGGACCTTAAGATCATCTAGTTCCAGCCCCCCTGACATGGCCAGGGACACCTCACACTAAACCATGCCACCCAAGGCTCTGTCCAACCCATCCTTGAACACCGCCAGGGATGGAGCATTCACAACATCCCTGGGCAACCCATTCCAGTGCCTCACCACCCTGACAGTAAAGAATTTCTTCCTCATATCCAATCTAAACCTTCCCTGTTTAAGTTTTAACCCGCTACCCCTTGTCCTATCACCACAGTCCCTAATGAAGAGTCCCTCCCCAGCACCCCTATAGCAGAACAGGTATGATTTCACACCTGCCATTAGACCAGCTAGGCCAAGACCGGGGATGCAAGACTACTGTTTAAAATAACTGCATAAGGAAAAGCAGGGAGGTGTCAGATGCTGGCATTGGCCAGCTACTGCAGACTAGCAGATACATTTACATCAGTACAGCTGTGCTGGTTGTACCAGCTGAGAGTCTGAGATTTCATGCAGAGGAGTTTGGGGAGAAAGAGCATTATCAGCTGGATACAAATCATCTAGTACTGTGAACCACAGATGCGGCTGTTGAAATGATTTGCTCTTAATCAGGAGAGATTGTATCTTTGCCCTAATGCCTACTTGCGTAGTTGTATACTGCCAAAGCAGCTGGGGAATGAAACTAATGGTACATAGATGCAGCAAAACAATACACAACTTTGGTAGCAATAAAAAAAACTGCAGTAGCTTTCGTCAGCCAGAAGAACATGCAGTTCATAGCAACTGAGGATCCTCAGAATGCACGGACATTGCCTCTAGTGCATTTTGGCTAGACTACAGCAATAAATTTGTGCATGCTGGTATTTCTGTCCTTTGCTATAGCAACACAACTTCCATTTTTTTCAGCCCTCTGGGGGGTGGGACAGATTGCGGGGAAAAGAAAGGGTAAATGAGGCTGATGCACTCCATGTGCAATGGAAAACATGTAATTCTGGGCAAGCATGATTCTACAATGAAATAAGGGACTTCTCTGCATCAGTCTAGTATACAGAAGGCTCCAGATATAGTTCAAATTACTAACAAGGCATACTCCAGTTATGAACCAATTTCCACTTGCAGCGATAAAACAGAAGGAAGATAGCATGAAACTAGCAAATAATATTGTTTAGCAAAAGTGTTGGGAAAGGGAGATGGATGGAGAATGATATTCAGAGCATCCTTGGCATGGGTTGCAGTTGCCTAGAGAGGTTCAGTACTTCAGAAGACTGCTACCTTGAATTTTGTAGAGTGCAATAATAAAGGATACAAGAAATTTCCCAAGAGGAGACTGAATGGAGACACACTACTGTATCAATGTGTGGCTGTAAGCCTGTAAACAGACAGAAATTACAATAGCTGCTATAACAGAACAACAAAAATATGAAGTCATTGGGGAGGCCCAATTCTGACTTTCAACATGAGAAACAGCACTTTCTGTATCTTATACAAAACACTTACATAAAACTGTTTTAGAAAAAAAAAACCCCACAAAACCATGGTTACTACTACTTCTCACACACTCTTTTTCCTGCTATCTTAACTGCCCTGGTTCATGTTCCTAATCAGCCATACTGACTGTAAACCCCTTCATGTTAGAATCAAGCCTTCTACTGTTTTTAGAGTGTCTAGAGTATTTAATCAGTACGACAACATATAACAAAAGAAATGCTATATTCAAAGAGCCTTCCTCTGCTCCCTTTTTATTTTTTTAATGTGAGACTTGAAAAGATTGCATTGGAACAAGTCTTGTTAGAGAGAAAGAGCAATATAAGCCCTAACTGCAATAGGATGAGCCAAGGTCACATTCACATGCTTATTATTCACAAATGCGTCGTCTCTCAGTGGGTATTTGGGTCCAGATATGCAGGACAGTAACATGTTGCTTTGGTTCAATACCAACATGTTCACAGGCAACAGAAGAGCAGTGGAGGTTACGAATTTACATGCAACCAACCATACAACTGATAGCCAAAATGAAAATAGCATGTATTATTAATAGTGAACAGAAACCTCTCCAAGACCTACAAAACAAACAAATCTTCTTTTACAGGTGGCGAACTGAGATACAGAATGGTGAAGGATTTGAGCAGCCAGAGACCAAGCTGTAAGCTTACTGACATGTCTTTCCCCTTAATCCAGCACCCTCTTTACCTTAATTTATGTATAAAAGCTTAGATCTTGATTACGCTTTTGTTAAGAAATAAGGAGGTGAAAGTACTCAAACAGTGTCAGATATTCAAAGTGCTGGGTGTCATCTCAAGTGAGGCAGTAATTATAACAGTGCTGTTTTTTTGCAGAGATCTAAAGGTGGCTCTTGGCACCGCTCTCTATTTCTTATCCTTTCTGAACCTTTGCCTACTGTCGCTATGACGACGGGAAGCCTCCAACACAGCTGCAAGGAGGGAGAAAGGGGAAGCACACTCCAGCTGAGAGGGGAGAAGGCACTCAGTGGGTGGGGGCAAGAACAGAAAAATGATACGGGAAGCTAAAGTGATGCAGTCAAGGAAGAAGAGGCCAAAAGTGCCTCTTAGTTCTGTGAGGTGCATCTATTAGATTAAGGGATGCTCAACCAAAATGTTTGTCATCACCTTAATGTAAAATGGAACAAAAAAGCAAGAAAAAAAATACGCAACACAGATAAACGGCTTTAATTCCCTCTCCTCCTGCTTCATGTACTGCCACCTGACCAGTGGAACCTACTTCAATCAAATTACTTTCAGATTTATGGACATGTAAACAAGACCAGATCCAGTCTGAGGCCCTGATTGTATCATGGTGGAAAAGGAAGCAAAGAGAAGAGGACAAGAACCAACAAAGAAAGTGAAGGTAACAGCCAGAGTAAACATGTTTTATTAAAAATGAACTTGTCGAGTTCTGTCTCTGCTTAAGCACACACCTGCCCTTTCTTTTGCATTCTTTTTACTATGTTAAAATGTAAAGGCATAAGCCAGGATTAGGGGTACATTGTTTCTGCACTACAGAAAAGCGTAGGAATGAAATCTCATTTGACAGGTATATTTTTGTTTAAATATTATATTTAAATATTATATTTTTTAAAAAATATTCAAGGCTTTCTCAGAAGCATGCAGAAAGTCAATTAATACTTATACCGTCTAGAAGTGTACCTGTTTACAGTTATAGAAATACAAATCAAGGTTCTTTAATAAAGCATTAACATACAGCCATGGACAGCTAAAGTAAAGCATTACCAATGTATCACATTACTAAACACTTTATTTTTCCTTAATACATTTTCAGCATTTACAGCCTTTTCTAACATTGCACATAAATTTGGACTAAAAATCTGGGGCAGAATTCTTTGCCATTCTATTTCCAACAACATTTTCCACAGGTATTTTGGGTTTTGTGGTGGTTTCTCTCATTTTTTAGTTTATTTTATTTTTTAGTGGCGTGTCTATCAACGTCATAACGTTAGAAACTATCGCATGAGAACTATGGAAGCCTTCAGCAACATTAAATAACACCCAAGCTATACCACAAAGCATGAGTTCTGTAATAGTTCCATATGCTTGTGGATATATTGGCATTTAGGACCTGTAAATAGTTAGAGGAAGTGGTAGTTGGAAATGACTGGTTTCTACAATGTATGTAAACCTAAACTAGTGATTCATACTTACAGTTTAAATTGATAGCCCAATCCAGTGTTTTAAAACCCTCAGAGGGCAGCAGTGAATTTCACAGTCACCTTCAGGAGGTTCAGACTTGTTTGCTGTGAAATCAAGAGCGGTGATTACTTGATTCTAGCTGGCTGCTTGACAGACCACTGAAATTGCTTTTAACACTGCTGCAGGATATGGTAGTCTGCAGATATATTCTGTAAGTGACTGCTCAAGCTACACCTACCTCAAATGTTTATAAGTTGTATCACATGCAGTACACTAAAGAAAGGTTTTCAAAAAAGAAGTCAGCTAGCTTTTGCAGCATGGTACACCAGCAAGCATTTCCTTTAAAGCTTACATTTCATTCCTTGGTGTCATTTTTGAAAGGAAACTTTCTCCTGTTCAGACAGAACAAGATTTTAAAATTTTCCAGAGCAATATTTAATTAGATAAGTTGATTTGATTCAGGTCTTTCTTACCCTTGCAGTTTAATTCCATTGTTGTAAGACAAGTGATAACAGCCACTGTAAATGGGGGCACTAGTGAGTCTAGATTTTTTTAAATTAAGCCTGAGATAACAAATAATTAAATGCTTTCTCTGAACACTGAAAATAAAAATGCTTATTTAATCTTATTCAATTTCAGAAAGAAACCTGTGGTGATTTTATCTATTAGGAATGTCATTGCATCTATCAACAAGTACAAATTCCACGGAAAGGATGCTCAAGGAGAGAACATCGGAAGTACAGAATTCTTCACCAGCATCTCTATTTGTAGTGGCATCTTTCGCTATAACTGGTTCCCAAATGTCAAGTACACTTAAGCAGAAAAAGAAACTTGCTGTAGAGGGGAAAGTTGCTTAGCCTGGCAGACATCTCCCCTTCCAAGTTACTGATTAATCTAGAAACACCAGCAACATTAATGGAAAGACTTATGTTAACAGCCTTAAGAGAGGTGTCATTGTTGCTATAGCTTGCTTTCTGAGGATGACATACACATGAGAATACCTGAAGCTTTGGGAGCTCAGGAAAATCTGTCATTCACAAACTGGGAGTGAATTTGTGAATTTCTACAAAGACAAACAGAAATTACAGAAAGCTATTATCTGTACTTTCATCATGCACAAAGATACTGCTTTTATAATAGTGATATCCAAACTGGCAAAGAATTAAGACCATCATATCCCAAATTAACTAGAAGAATTCATTAACAGAAATGAAAAAAGACTTAGCCTAACCATTAGAAATAAAAAAGAGCCAAACCCCCACATAATCACTGCTTCTTCCTTGCTGAATGATTGAAAACCACTTTTAAAAGTAGTAACTCCTTTAAAGATAAGTTTTTAACCTGCAAGGCCAATCATCCTTACTAGAGAAGGAAAGACCCATGATAAGAAGTCTGAAGAAAGGAGGACAGCAAAACAAACATTACAGCAGTAGTTTCAAAAAAAGTTGAATGCTGGACAGGAAAAGTTTTGTTTTTTTTTTTTTTTAGCAAGTTGTAAGAAAAATCTGTACATCTGCAGCTCACATTAACTTCCTGATGCTATCATCTGAAATATGATTTGGTGCATCTGTGTTGCAAAGCACTATTATACTAAGAGCTGTACTTCAGCATCTCATTACTTGGAGATGATTATTTAACACCTTTCATTATTCTCGCATACTTAATGAGGTCTTAAATTATATGTGATTTTTATCTGTTTTTTTTTTTTTTAGTGGAATAAAACTGGACCAAAAGAGCATTATTGCTTTTTCTTTTTTTTTGCAAATGCAGAATTCTTTCCCACAAAATGATGCAGTTCCCTCAATTTGTCTGGTTATTTCAACATATGGCCTTGTTGAAACCACAAATACTACAGGCAGTACTGGAGTTTATATTATTAAAAGAATGCTGTGAAAAGGGATATACATAAAAGAGCTACAAAAGTGACTTGAGGATTGAAGTAAATATCTTCAAGCAATACACAAGTGAATCTGTTTCTCTAATCAGAAAAGATTGATGGTGACTTGATTACTGTGCTGCTTTGTGGGAAGAAAACACTGCTTAACAAAGGCTCTTAACTCAAATACAGGAAGGCAGAAAGAAAGGAATTTTCAAACTATTACCCTCCTCCCCCCAAAAAACCCCTACAGC
>JAOEHY010021367.1:0-13219 GCA_025447955.1 Psilopsiagon aurifrons
TTGGTCAGTTTGGGTCAGGTGTCCTGTCTCTGCTTCCTCACGGCTTCCCCTCCTCCCTGGCAGAGCATGAGGCTCCAAAAGTCCTTGGCCAGACCAAACATCACTAATCCATAACTAGAAACACTGGTGTTATCAGTGCTGTTCCCATGCCGAAAGTCAAAAACACAGCACTGCACCGGCTACCAAGAAGGGGAAAAATGACTGCTACTGCTGAACCCAGGACAATAATTCAGATAATTCAGTCTCTTGTCTTCTTTGGTTCTCACACAGAAGAGTTGAAGAGGGGTGACCTGCCCAGTGTTTCAGCATTGTAGTTACCACCTTTGACAGTCATAAAACAGAGCCACTGACTTTTGTTAAGCCCCGCAGCATGGAGGGGCATGGAGGAGGAGCATAGTCATGGGCACAGCAAAGATGGAGCTGTGGCGGTAGCCGTCCATCCCTACAAGGAGGCAAGGACCCGCTCTGGCGGGTCTAGTCTGAAAATATAATGCATGAGTGCATCTTTTTCTTCTCTCCCTTTTAACAGCAGAAACATGAAAATTAACCAGTTTTAATATTTTCCTTACAAAAAGTGCTGGAAGTATACCACAGTTCTCACATTGGTCTCTTCCTAACAGATATAAAGCAGAAACAAAGCAGGATTCTAAAACAAGGTTGATCTTTCCAAGTTAGTAAATGCATGTTTAGAACTGCTTTCATTATTCTTTTCTCCAAAATGGTATTTTGAAGCTTGAAGAGTCTTACAGACAAACGATTGCCAGCTTGAGTGCAGAAAGGTATTAAAATGTGGTGTATCTTGCAGTCATTCCCAGAAGTACTTGAAAACTGCTCCATCTTCTCTTCTGTGTCAGGGATCAAAGAAGAATCATTTCAAATGCAATGAACTTTGGGCCATTTCTTCAGGCAGGTAATCAATACTTCAGCGAATACTAAATGTTAACATATTCCATGGCTACGAATAGTACCAGAAAAGTAATTGTATTAGGGGTTCTCCAGACACCAGTTGCATTTAGAAATATAAAACAAGCCTAAAGCGATATTTATCTTACTTTAAGTATCATAGAAATTTTAACAGGTGAGGAAATAAAAGGCTTAGTCTCAGGAAAGGTAGTCCTCTCAGTCCTGTCTATCAAGTGATGTGCTGTCATATGACACATTTCAGGCAAAAGAACTGCATGGAAAAGCAACTAGATTTTAGTTTCTTAGAAGTGATCAGAGATAGGGAGGATATTAATTAGTTGACAGAATGAAAGCTTAGTGGTTTACTTTAAAGATTAATATATTATTAATGTTCTTGTTTACAGGCAGAAACATACATATTAATTCTTAACTCAAAAGAAGATGCAGTTTTAGGAATGGAATTTTGTAAGTAAAGGGATGTTTGACCTCAGTTACCCTGGAGAAGTTTTTATACAAAAGCTATAAATAAGATAGTTCCATCTGTGATATCACTTTATGCTTGTGTGCATGAACAGTGGGCTTTCTTTATGATTATTAGTAATAAAAAAAAAAGTATGGAAAACAAACTGTTGCCTAGTGTCGAATTCAATAATCAAAATTACTTTTTTAAAGTGTCCTTTGGAGAGCAGTGTGACTTTTCATGTCTGATGTGTGGTTTTCTGCTGTTTTTACATCAGGCGACAGACTACTTGTCAATTTTCCATGTCATCATAGTACTTGCTTAGTATGTACTTGATCTAGCTAAAACTAGCTATGACAGACATATATAATATAAATTATTAGAACTGGAAAATGTATTGCAAACAGTTTAGTGTATAAAATTCTCATTATATTTCAAACTTGGATTTTTTTTTTTTTTTTTTCGTATCTGAACCTGTAAAAGAAAAAATATTCGGTAAATTCTGTGTTTTGTTTGGTTGTTTTTTTTTTTTTTTACAATAATCTGTGGCTGAATTAAATTAGCTCCTTTTTCATCACTCAGCTTATATTTTCATGACTTTGAGTCACAGCCTAATGTTGGTACAAGACCTGAAGTCTAATATCTGAGATTTAAAAAGTAATGTTAATGATTCATTCTGCTTTATTTTAATTTTAGAAGGAAAATAACTCACTTTGTACACTGCAATTTGCTGATATAGACTCTATCTTCTACACAACTCATCCTCCTTCTTCCTCTTCTCTAAAGTTTCTCTCATACTGTATAACTCATACTGAAGGACTTGCCAAAGATGCAGGGGAGGACTGATATGCCAGAAAGATACTGGCATAGTCAGCAATGAAAGTCAGAACAGTGGTAAAATATTTTAATTTTTATTGTATTATTCTTGTTTTCTAGAATCTTCATTTATCATGGCTGGGATGGAGATGACCTCACATAGCATATAGCAGTGAATGAATCTGCATGATAAAAGTCTCTGGAATCATCATAAATACCTCTTAAATGGAAAGTAAGTTTTTGCTGATATCTGTAACCAAACTGATGAATGAGACAGCACTGCTGGATGTTTTAAGAGAGTCTGCAGTGTCCTTTGGTCTTGGCTTGTCTTCTGAGAATCCAGGAAGAGATTTTACTAATACAGTGGGCTAACAAAGAGAACTCTGTGAAAAATTAACTGCTGTCATGCAAATCATGCCTGAAAGTTAATCAAACAACTGTTCAGTATTTTCATCTTATTCTAAATTACATTGTACTAAACTATTTGGATTAATGAAAATATCTGTTATCTTTAAGTTGAAACAGGATGTAAAAATAACATGGAAGATAAAGGCTCTTTAGTATACTAGTCATTAAAAAAAAAGGCTTAGATTGCACAATAGAACAAAATATATTCCCACATATTACTCTACTAAACAGTCTGGTTGTTTTACTGTCATATCTTTCATGATGACCACTGATATGTATTTTCATGTGAGCTGATTCAGTTGCTAAATTAAGAGAAAATGAGATAAAATGTAGCTGTAAATAATAATAATGAGACTGCTTTATTGTGAGATTCTAAATCAGCATTTGAAGAATAAACAGTGTGTATTTTCTGTTAGAAAGCAGCAGACTGTATTAAAAGCTGCTGACATCTTTAAGCTAATCAGTTCCCTGACAGGCAAATAACATAGATTTTTATAGCATCTGTTTCTATCTCAAGAATAACCTTGTTGGCTAAAAATTGTGCCACAGGTCAACAAGAGGAAAAGAAAAAGGTACTGGGACAAATAAAATTTCATTAAAAATAAATATAGAAACTGTACAGGATTTTCATTTACCTTAACACTTGCTCCTCATTTTCTTGTGCAACATTATCACACCTGATTTTGTCTTGAGAATGTTTTGCCCAGTCTGTGAGCCACAAGCCTTATTCATACAAAATAGATTCAAAGAACACTCTAGGCTCAAAATACCCATTTAACTGTAACCACTCTAGTCATCATCACTGTTCTCTAAATCGTCATCACAGAATCATAGAATCATGGACTAGTTAGGGTTGGAAAGGACCTTAAGACCATCTAGTTCCAATCCCCTGCCATGGGCAGGGACACCTCCCACTAAACCATGCCACCCAAGACTATGTCTAACCCAGCCTTGAACACCGCCAGGGATGGAGCATTCATGTCATCATCATCATCATCATCATCTTCTAATTCCCCCTAGCTGTATGATTTTCTCAATTAAGAAAGTCTGTTTTATATGTCAGTTGTAATTCTCTCAGTGCTTGTTTCAGTCATTTTGTAAGCAGTCTCCAGACTTCTGTCGCAGGATCTGGAAGAAAGGTGAATTATTAACTATTCCAAGAGGGGAGTGGTTTTTTTTTATGGGTAGGTTTTCTGCAAATCAAGGCATTAGAAAGCTTGAGCAATGGCATTTACTGTTTGTGTACTCTGTGCTCCGTGTAGAATCCTTTAGATGGCATGATACGGAAAAATATGAGTTTGTAGTGAACTCAAGCCAGAGACACTGTGACCCTATACTGCACATGGTTCTATCAGATAGCCAGCTCCTTCATGTTATCCAGCCAGCTGTTCTCCCGGAACTTGTTCTAGATGTAATAAGACCCATGTCTAGCTACTGGGAATTGAATGAAATTCAGAAAGACAAAAAGGGAAAAAAAGCGTAAAAATTGACAATTCAGAACTCTGTATTTCAGATTTGTGAGTTATAGCCTCCTTCAATTTCTACTCAGAAGTCAAGGCGTTTCTATCCTCACTGGCTGAGGACTTTAATTCACTTTAATTTTCTCCAGTGCTTCTCCTAGCAGGAGTAGGTCCTGTAATTTAATGTCCAGTAGTTTAATGTCAATAAAATCACTTAGCTACACCTTCATGTGTGATTTGTCTGAATTTTCCCTGCACAGATTAACTTCCTTTGGGATTAAAATACTGAATGACAAGTGGTGAAAAATGCACAGTGGCATATCCTCCATTAAATCTGCTTGTGCAAAGCTATGTTAGACTAAAATGCAGTGAAATGTATGTTTGTATTTCTGTTATCAACTCTTTTATGTTTCAAATTTTTTTAGAGTTTAAGAGCTAAATTCTGCTGCTCAGTCCCATCAGGATAAAAGCCATCTGGCTCCTATCTACCGCACAAGTTTGATTTTGGCTGGTGAATAACACGCACTGCTGAGAAGGTCCAGCTAACCAACTGTCTTGTCTCTCGTAGTAGCCATTAGTAGACACTCGAGGAAGGAGAGCAGAACACTAGAGGCATTTTTTGTTCTGTACCTTTGAGACCTCCTGAGTCACAGATGGTGTAATTGTGCCTAATATGCTCCGCCTCTTTTTTTGATTGATTTTCAAACCTACATAAACTTTTTGCATCAACAAAGTCATATGGAAATAATTTTCTCAGTTTAATCATGTGTGTAAAAAGTATAGTTATTTCCTTATTTTAAACATTAAATTTTGGTACCTTGGTTCTTTCACTAGAGGCACATATAAAAGCACACTACTCTCTTGTAGCTGTTTATGCCCACAGTGAAAAAATGAGTTAGCTCACATTAATATCATATCAGTACCGTTAAGCCGTGCTGCTTCAGTATTTTGCAATTTACTCTAAACCCACATGGTTTTCCTATATAATACATATTGAATTATCATAAAATATTTCTGGTGTTTGTTGTCTTCCTCTGCACTCCAAACCAAGTCTATGCCAATATTGCAGATTCCTTATTAAATATATTTTTACATTACACAGGATAAGAAGGCCCTTTAGGGTTTCATATATTAAGCAGGTGGCCTGAATTGATACAGCATGCTGCACAGTAAGCTTAATATCTCATGCAAAGTTTTAAAGTTTGCTTTTTTGAGCTATAATGTGTGAAATGCACATTCAGTTAGAGGATGGAAAGCTAACATGTGCAGAGATGAAAAGGGCAAGGTCCTCCTACAAATGTCTAACTTGGTAAAAGTGCCCTTTCTGCTATTTTTATAGCCACTCCACCAAGCATCCTACATCCCAAACTGTATGAACAGAAGATGCAGCTCTTCCTGTGGAATTAAAACATTCATCCTGAGTTAATTGGAAGGGGTTTGTTTTCTTTGTTTGACAGCTTGATTTGGATAAGTAAGCTGCAGGGATGTGAAATAACAACTCAGTCCCTCACAACGCAGCTATCAGGAAGAGTGACAGCGTTACGGGTGCTCGCAGGTGCTACAGAGTTTGTTGTCACAAATGTTTTCAGTATCTGGTCTCTTCCCAGGGTACACTGCAGGAATTTTCTGCTCACTGCAGTCCTCTGAAACAGAAGCAATTTCCTTCCAGGTCCTGAAGCCAGTTAGGTCTGAATCAAAGTCTGAACTATTTAGATTAACCCTCTAGAGCCTTACAATATCAAAAGGAATTGCTCTAGTTTTAAAGTAACCTGAACTCATCTTTTCAGCCTTCTTTCTCCGTTTACCCTTCCTATAAAACAAAAAAGGACAGCAGAGTTCTCCTGCTTGAGCAGACTTGCCTAGCTTAATATTTTCCTTCAAAGAGACATCCTCATATCCTTGGGCCCGTACATATTCTTACCATTTACACTTATTCCATGTGCTTACAGTCATCAGTCTAAACTTTTCCTGCAAACTACTGCTGTAAATGAGGTGCCATCACTTGAGGTTCTGATATACTTTATACCTTTCAAATTTAAAGAAAACTGGACAACAGGAGGGAGCCTTTTGCTCTCAGCCTCAGTGAATTAATAGGTTTAAAAAAAGCAAGTTGTTTACTTAACAGTATATACTATCCCTGAGGTATGTCTAAAGGGCATGTTGATTTCATCCTTTTTTTCAGTTATGGCACTTCCTCAGCACTATTCTTGCAGAAACAGCAGGAAAAAAACTATAATGACTGGGTCAAACATGAAGAAAAAGCTTATAGCTGAAATCTTGTGGTGCACACACTCAGCATGATCAAAACCATTGAATTTTCTGCATGACCAACTTATGTTTTAATTACTGCACTGCACATCTAAAACAATGCTCTCCATCTCTACCCTCACACGTGCCAACTGTCCCATTTTTAGCTAGACAATTCTCATTTTTCTTATCTGTTTTTGGCTGTCATATACTTTGTCTGTCTTGTCCGTTTTGTTTGCCCATGCACATTAGTGCAGCTGAGGCAGAGGCAGTTAATGGCAATACTTCTTCCACAAGGATGTGAAAGGCCTGTATTGTTGGTGTATGCTGCATTTGGAGCAGGCTGAGTTAAGCTGAGAACTGTTTAATCTGTTTGATTTGAAGGTGCAGTGTGTGGCTAGCCGTTCAATCTTCTGGCTGTTAGCACTGCACTAAAGATAGCTTCAAAGCAAAGTAAAACCTCATGGCATACTCTGTGCAGAGCCTTCATGTAATATAAGCTGAAAAGAGCTATTTACGTATTCATACAATAGCACTTCCTTGTTGTATAAAACATCAGAGCCTTTTTTAATATATGACATTCTGATGCATAAGTCTCAAGCAAATCAATTCCTTAAAACACAAATGAGTACAATCATTTTAGGTGTCCTTTTTTCTTCTTTTACGAATAAATGATACTTTAAATAGCTTTTGGGGACAAAAGTAAATGAGATGAGAGGCCTGAAGTACTGATCTCATCAGATAGCTCTCGGGTCTATTCTTGGTGCCAGCTTTTCAAGCAGCTAAACTAGTACTCAGTGCTTTTATGACCATCACCTGCTAAACATATAGCACACCAAGAGAGTTATGTAATTGCCTGGTTTTGAGAGAGGCTGACAAGTCCAGGTTTCCTGGTACAAGTAGTCCATTGGGTTTGGTGGTGTAAGCTCATGATCCCCAATAAAATGAAATGGGGATTTCTGATCTTGCTTGCTTTGTTATATATAGATCTGTCATGAATAACTAGGCTCAAACTGCTTTTGTGAATTTCTTGTATGAAATGTTAACAGTAATAACAATGGTAATGCAAATGCGAATTCTAATAATGCGAATAAAAATAATAGCAATAACAACAATAATATACACACCTCTGGTAACTCTGTTAAATTACCTAAGAAGTCTTTCAGTGGAAGGCATCGTAGCAGGAAGATGATTCACACAGCTCACATGAATGCTTGTCATCCTCAGGGGCAAACTAGAGCAAGTTCTACTAATGATTCATAGGGTGGAGTTTTCTGGTAGAGCTTCATGCTCCATCTTAGTACACTGACATTATCAGTAGATCAACAGTATTCAAATAAATGCTGAGCTCACTCAGTCCCAGGCAAAAATGCCAAAAGGATACCAGTTAGATATGTTGCATAAATGAAGGGAAGGAAGGAAGGAAGAATTAAAGCTATTGGAAGCAAAGAAAGAGATCTAGGCTAGCACACTGGTCATAGACAGTATATGCTAGTGGCATATTATTGTTATTATACTTACAGCTGGTCATGAATACCAGGAATATTTCAGGGGCACAATGTACTTGGGACATATATGTGTGTCCAGCAACCCAAATATTAGGGGAAAATGGGGCCAACCCCACATTTTATTTTACATCAGTGGTTTTCATGGCCTTTCACCAAAATGCCAGCTGATTTCCAGTGTAATTCTGTCTGCTGTCCTGTGCTGCTGGGACATCATGAGCTTACATTTTCAAATCAGATCTGCCAAGCAGATTTCTTTTAGACAGGAACCCCTCCTGTCTAAGGACCTGAGTTATGGGAACAAGCCACAGAACTGATCTCCAGGGGCCAGGGACTGCTGTTTCCTAGACCGCTGTCCTGGAGCAATGACCATGAAGGGGAAGCTCTGACTGTGGAGCTGTCTGGGGTTTCAGCAGGACTGGTGACACAGCAGGGGTTCACTCCAGATCTCACCACAAATCTCCTAGGGCTAGTGCTCTCCCAGTGCCCATTAGACAATGACTTGTGCTCCAGGAGGCTCTCAGGTCTCTTTTTATCCCGTTTCTCAGATCACCTCTTCTGTCCTCTCACGGGTTTTGTTTTCTGAAGGAGTGAAAGGTTGAACAGAAAAAAAAGAAAAAGAGAAAGAAATCAGCCTGTTCTTAAATGAAAACTTCCTTGAATTCTTTTTTTGTAGAAAATATTATCATTTTACTGTTTACATACCAGCTCAGACTGAAAGCTTTTAAAAATACTAGAATATCTCACATATCCCCAAATCCAGTATTTGACCTGCCCCAGTTATAGTTATATGGAATCATCTTAATAAAAAAGGTCTATTGTAGAGGATCTATTATTAATATTTCTTCCATCTGTCTGCATTTATTCATATTGAAACTTTCTTTTTTTCTCATTTTTTAGCAATAAAACATTTCAGCATTCTGTGAATTAGTGGCATTATGATGAAGGATATTTTGTTTTTAAAAGACTGAGAGCTCAAGAGACCAGCAGATGAACAAACAGAAGTGCAGAATGCTCCCTGCTCTGAAGTTTGCAGCAGAAGTATGTATCTCAACTTGTCTACTTTGAAGCCAGACTTCAAAGTAGTCGTGTGTTAAAATGTGCGCAATATGACTATTTGCCATATTAATGAGAGAATATGGCAATACTCCCTTATTACAAAAAATATTTGTGTCACTTCTTTTCTTTTGAAGTCAGCTGTTGATTTTAAATCAAGTGGTTAATGTGATATTTGTCAGTCCCATTCTGAATGTATGTGGGTCAATGTGTTCACATTAAGTGTCAGGATGGGAAAACCGCTTTAGCGAAAGCTATGCTTTCATGTAGTCAATTTGAAAGATATTGATTTCACCATGATTCATGTTCCCTCATTCCATTGGAGAGCAACGACATTCAAAAGTAGGTAGCCAGACTGACATACAAAGGGAAGCACTTGGACCCCATTTATCTTGCTTGGAGGAAAACTCAGCGTCATAATTCATTGCAGTACTTTGAAGTCCTAAGATGAAGATGTTATAGAATTGCAAAGTATTTTCATTATTAAGGGAGAAGGGGGAAAAAATTCACCTTTTAAGATTCAAAATAAAACAGTGAAAATCTTCCCCCAGGAAACTGGACTGGCCCAATCTGTTTCATTCATAATATTTTTTTTAACCCAAATGTATATCTTAGCCTTCATTTCCCCTCCTGCTCTGTTTTTCCCCCTTTCTTCATTTGAAGTTTCTCTGTAGAGTCTTTAGTTTGTCACTCTCTTTCCTCACTGCAGTTACAGAAGAGTGGAAAAACTTCCCTGTCATATGTTTGTCTAAACCTGCTCTGGCAAAATTCCCTAGAAAAGGAATCTGTAGGCTCTCCATCCAGTTTGTTCAAATTATATTCTCACTAAAAAGCAGAATTAGAATGTTTTTTCTTATGCCTAGTGTGAGCCCTCTTTACTACAAAGAAATGTAGTTGCTCTTTTTAAGACATTGATGAAATTGCTGATTTTTGCCTTCTAACCATACCTTTTCTCTATTTACAGAATTTTATAGCATCTTTTTCTTCATCTCTCTTTTCCTGTGTGAACCATTCCACAAGTTAAGGTGTAAAAAAAAAAAATAAATAAATAAAAAATTGCTTTTTACTGTTTACTGCTGTATTCTTGACTCCTTCTGGATAATATATCTTGCAAAGCTACTTTTTAATGGGATTAATGGAAGCAGATACCATTCCTCAACTGAGTACTCACTATCATGAGGTAGAGTGAAATAATTCTCCTGATTCCATCCCAATCTGAAATTTACTGAAATTTTTTTTTTTTTTTTTACAACAGCAGCTACTTTTTAATTAAACTTTAGCTTAAGAACTGCCATACTTTGTGACTTGATATGTCTGAAATGTAGATTTAACTCTACTTCATGCTGGAAGTTGGACAAGATGGTTTATCACAGAATAATTCAGGGTGGACGGGATCTCTGGTGGTCACCTGGCTTAAAGGATAACCAGCTTTTGTCATATTTTCCAGGCATTTCTGATCCAAGTATGAAATTTTACCAAAGGTGGAGAAATTCCTAATCTTTTTCAGACCCTCTTCCAATATATGGCTACCTTCGCTGGGGGTTATTTTTCTCCAAATATCAAAATGGAGTTTGTGTAGTTGTAGCTTACACGCACTGCTTCTTTCTGCAATATGGGCTTGACCTTGGTTCTACTTCACCACTGCAAACTTATCTGGCAACAGCTGGCCTCTGTTTACCATGGAAACCTTGTTGGTTAAGGCACTGGCTGCCCTGCCTTATTCTTAAACTTGGTTCTGGTTTTCTTACAGAGCTGCACACTCTCCCACATTTTGGGATAGGCATATTAAAGGGTCTTGAATTGTTCTGCTAGTTTAAGAGGAAATACTAATAATTTTTTCTGAGCTGTTGTTCATCTGACTTACACTTACTGTAGTCTGCTTATGAAAAAAAATCATATGGAACTTATAAAGAAGTTCATAACATTAAATAATAATGCATGTTACATAATGCCATAAAGAATGTGCAATATGTAGTACAAGTCTTTAGTTTTTCTCATTTTCTTCCTCTATGACTACAGAAGTCAGAAGTGTTATTCCTGAAAACATTTATAACAGATGGCATCTGAGGGGCAAGCATTAAAATGAGTACCCATCCTGCAAAAAAGATAATTCTTATTACAAAGAAAATATGGTTTCAGACTTGCTTCAGAGATACATTTTGACATATACTTGAAGTCCATGCTTTAGAGTTTGTTGACTATCTTTATTTACTCTATATTTCAGTCTCAGAAGTCCTTCTCATAAGAATGGCTGGCCATTAAATTCATTGCCAACATATGAATTATGCTTAGTGTTGATACATATGGCATAATAAGTAGAAAACTTATGGTTTCCCACAAGCTGTTTCTTAAAGATATGATGAGATTTGTATGCATCTTATCAGTTCTAGAGAGGTACAAAAAAAAAGCTGGAAGACACTGGACCATAAGTAGAAAAAAGTTGGGGCTTGAGAGCTAGAGGTTAACAAAGATCTTGCCCTATCTTAGGTGACTAATTGGCCTATAATAGGAGAGAAGGATCTGTCCAGAAATGATGGCTTGATACTGCAAATCTTTGTCTTTTAATAGAACATTTGTCAGAAAGCCATTGAAAAATTTAAGTTTTCGCTATGTGGAGAATGGAAATTAAACCTTCTTCACACACACTGCACCATGTCACATATAAATAGACCTTTTGTTTCATCTGTGTAGATCAGGCATGCAAATATCCACAATTTCCAAAAATATTGCTCTCCAGAAATAATGCCTCGCTGTACTGGGTATGATGCTGTGCCTCTGAAGTCAATGTGAGCTTTGTTAAAGGCCTCAAAGGAAGTAGGACCAGACTTATCCTGCAATGTGAATTGTGGTGTCAACATCCTTGGTCTGTTCAGAAGCAAGTTCAAAGACTGTAACCACTTATTTGGAAAAGTAATTGTTACTTCAGGTTTAATCCACATAGCTGAATGCATCTGCGTCTCTTAGAATTTCATGTACTGTCAGTGTCATTCCAGAAAGAGGTTATAATGTTTTTAATTTTCATTTCCCACCACATCACAAAGACACACTGAATGATCCAATTTAAAATCAAACTTTAGCTGCCTCACTTTTTTGCCACTTCAAGTAAGTAACAGAAATCACAACCAGCCAACAACATCCTGTGTCTATCCACACAAGTCCAGTCGGCTAAATGTTTGTTTCAGGAATTATAATTCATGCTATAATAGTAAATATAGAATATTTATTATATTATATTATATTATATTATATTATACTAAATTTATATATAAATAATTATGTAAACCCAATATTCATATATTATATTATATCTAAAATATAATATAATAAATGAACCTATAAGAAATGCTCAGAGCAATGTAGAGATATTTCAGCTGCTCCAGTCCCTGAGCTGGCTTCATTTGGAGCTTGGCTCTGACGCCTTTATAGAAACGCCTCTAGTATGGGGAACAAGCAAGACGAATTAGAGATGTGTGCATGTCTATGGGGATACGATATAATAGTTATCACAGAAACATGGTGGGATGGCTGTATGACTGGAGTGCTGGAATGGAAGGTTACAGGCTCTTTAGAAAAGACAGCCCAGGCAGATGGGGAGAGGGGGTTGCTATTTATTCTAGGAATAGGCTGGAGAGTATGGAACTCTGTCTGGAAACAGGTGATCAGTCAACAGAGTTTATGGGTCAGGGATAAAGGGAGAGCAGCTATGCAGATTTTCAGCCTGGAGAAGATAAAGTTGTGTGGAGACCTCATAGCAGCCTTCCAGTATCTGAAGGGGGCCTATAAGGATGCTGGGGAGGGACTCTTCATTAGAGACTGTAGTGATAGGACAAGGGGTAATGGGTTGAAACTTGAACAGGGGAAGTCTAGACTAGATATAAGAAGGAAGCTCTTTACTGTGAGGGTGGTGAGGCACTGGAATAGGTTGCCCAGGGAAGTTGTGAATACTCCATCCCTGGAGGCATTCAAGGCCAGGTTGGACATAGCCTTGGGTGACATGATTTAGTGTGAGGTGTCCCTGCCCACGTCAGGAGGGTTTGAACTAGATGAACTTAGGGTCCTTTCCAACCCTAACTATTCTATGATTATATGTTTCTGTGATTTGATGTTTGCATCCCTTCCTTCATAATGCAGCTGTTGGAAAATGACTGTGATTTGCTTGTATTGCTCAGATATGCTATATGTTAGAGAGCTCCTGCTCTTTTATATTGCCCCTGCTGAGCCAGCGCACATTTTATTTCATCGCACTGTGTCGTGGTTTAAGCTGTAAATCAGCCACGCAGTTTGTTAGCTCACTTCCCCCTTTTTCTTCCCTCTGCTCCTGGAGGGATGGGAAGGAGAATCGAAAGAATGCAACTCCCACAGGT
>JAOEHY010021369.1:0-28607 GCA_025447955.1 Psilopsiagon aurifrons
GGAAGTGAGGGCGGGGAGGGGGGGCTTGTGCAAGCACCGACGCTCCCGGGGTTGCCAAGTGGACTTTTATTGTTTTCCACCCACTTCCAAGTCGATACTATCTGCCGTCTCATGTCCATCCTATAGCCTATATAAGCAGCTGCGCCGGGGCTGCCAGCGATGGAGTAGTTTGTGGATACGACGGAGCGCAGGGGCGTGAGGGGGGAGGGCGGGCCGGCCAGCCGCAGAAAACTTGGGACTCTTCGCCGCCCGCGGGCTGCTGCCGTCCAGGGAGCGGCTCCCCGGGGGAACAAAGCCTTGGCTACGGGGAACCGAGAGACAGGTAACGTGGCCGGGAAGGGCCAGCAGCCCTCCTTTCTCCCCCTCTCTGTCCCCATCTCTCTCGTCTCGCAGGGCCACCGGCCCGGCGGGGCAGCGCCGGTGACAGCCCACGGGCGGACGCCCGCAGGAGTTGGCAACGGCGAGCCGCCCGACGGAGCGCGGGGCAGGCGGTGCATGGGGCTGGCGAGGGGGCAGCCGTTCGTCCGAAGGCGAGCGGCCCCCGGGATGAGGTCCCTCTGCCGCGGCTGGCTGCTGCTCCCTGTGGAGGTGGCCGGGACCGTCCGCGCCCCTTGAGAAAGGACGGGCGAAGGGAAGGCAGGCATTGCCGCTCCCTGTCCCCGAAAAGGCTGTCTCCCAGCCGTGCAGCGCCGGTCGCGCCGCTCTTGCCCGCAGACCCAGCGCGGCGCACCGCTGGGCAGGGGACTCTCGGTGCACGGCTGCCGCCGCTCTCCGACAAGAAACTTCGTGGAAAGTTGTCGCCCCTCGCCCAGCTCCTCAGCTCCACTGCGAGGCTACGCCGCCGCCACCGGAGAGTTGCTCCGGCAGCGCGCCGGGCAAGGGGCTCCCGCCGAGGCAGCCCGCTCTGCGCCCCGCTGCTCAGTTGAGCAGCCCGCCCTCCCGTGGGGCCGCGGCTCTGCCCGCTTCGTAACCTGCGAAGCGGCCTCCGGGCTTTCCTCCTGTAACGTTTCCGATTTCACCCCATGAGTCTCCTCACCTCCGACCCACCCCCGTTTTTCTCTTCCAGTGAAAGAGGCGGCCTCCCGCGGCAGCGGATCCTTCCTTCTCATCTGCTCCTGCACCCTTCGGGTCAGACCGCAATGAGTGGACTGAGGTCTCCTGGGCTGCTGGGGCTAGTTCTCTTAATGCTCTCAGCAGGGTTCTGCAAAGAGAAAACTGACTCCTCAGATTTGAAGGACAGGCAGAGTCTCCTAAATCTGATCATGGAGATCATTCAGGAACTAAAAAGGTACCACCTGGAGAAGGACAGTGGGATGCAGTACTTCTCCAAGCACGACTATAACTTAGATAGAAGGGAAGTGGCAGACTACGGAGGATACCAGGACGAGCAGAGAGTTGGTAAGTCACAGTCTATGACTTGGGAGATCTTTTTCCCTAGGGTGCCTTGTTGAATGAGACTTCACACCAGGTTGCTAATTTTATATCAAGAATTCACTGCTCAAAATACCTGCAGATTCCCTTTGGTACCAGAAAGAGACGCAGGGCAAATTGGGATAGAAAAACTCCACATCTCAGAGTCTCTTATTCTCTGGATAATGTGCTTAACTGAAAGTCCAACTTCCTGTGTGCTGGCTTCAAACAAAACCTATTAATAAGGGGAAAAAAAAAAATCAAAATGGGCTGAGATCAAAGAAGTAAGGGATTAAAACACTCTTTTTCCTGGAAGTTTACCACTTTTTAAAAATGTACTTTAAGTGTTTCTTGTAAACAACCCTAGTAAGAATTTCCCCTGCAGGACTATAGTATGTCCTCATAGATCTCACAGCTAGAAGTCTTTCCTGCAGCCCAGCTTCATTAAAACTTTTTGCCCTGCTTACGAGTCCCTTTTGTACTACAGATAGCATGTTTTGAAATACTAGGAAGGGAAACAGAATACTCCTGTCATGGTGCAAGCTATGACCGCTTTGGGACCCTCCTCAGGCATCTTCCTACTCCTTGGAATGGCTCTTCTGTAACACTTAGTGGAAGGCCCAGTTGGTTTGTAAGACCTTATTCAGGGTTGTACAGACCAGTCAGGAAACAGTCATACCAAGCCACACAGTGATGGATTGTTACCACTCAGTTTTGCAATGTGCTTCTGTGCATCTAACTGAAAGTTGATGTGGCTTCTCTTACTGCCACATCTACTGTACCATTTGCAGTCACTCAAATCCCTACAGCATTACTGCTGCTCATCTTACCGTAACTTCCTACTGAGAGGGACGTTAGGAGTATTTGCTAGCAGATGTCTACTCACCTTTTCCCAAACTGGCTTTGTTAGTGTGCAGTTTATTTTGCCTTTATTGATCTCATGAAGCTTCATTGTACCTATTCTTCACTCTCATTCATATCCAAATACCCTCATGACTTGCATTTGTTGGTGATTGTCACGAAAATGTTACTTCTCCATCAGGTTGATTAATGAACATACAAAAGAAGACAATTTTGTTCCACTATAGATCAGCAGAGTGAGAACATTTTGTTTTATAAATGTTGAAAAGTTAAGAAGGCCCAACTAAGCAGGGAACCCTGATCTGCAGGACTCTCAATCTCAACCTGGGTCATGGGCAGGTTTTGGTCACTCTGCCTGGTTTGTGCTAAGTTACCTATGTAAATAATAAACCTACTTGACAACAGATTATTTAATAGTGGTGTAACTGACTCCTAAGCAGAATTTTTCATTCTGTTATTATAATGGTACTATTACCAGCAACTCTGAAAAGGAACTACTGCTTGGAGTCTTTTATTTCAGTTTTGGCATCACTTTCCCAGTAAGCCTGCCCCATGGGAAATTTCTGAGTAAAGCATGTGTGTTTTTAATGCTCTTCACGACATAATTAGGTCAAATATGATAAGGTCAATTTTACTTACATGGACTAAAGTTAGAAGTAAATGAAGAATGACTTCTGAGAAGTGTCTAACCTCACAAGTGATTCAGATCTGGATGGAAATGCTCTCTGCCTTATATCTGATAAGAGGTGCCAAGGGAATGAAAAAGGCTGCTCAGGCATTTTTGGTCAAATAAATAAAACACCGTGTAGTGTATCATACACAATCGGCACTATGCTATCAGCATAGACTTGGTAACGGAAAGCAGTCAGATAGCTATAAATCAGGGAGACATAAGCAAGGGTTAGAGCTAAAATGGATTTCAGTAAACCAGTTTCATTTTGCCATCTGCCGAATGCAAAACGCATGGCGGTAAACCACAAACACAGGGAGCCAGAAGACAGCAATTTGCTTGGGATCATTTCCTGTGAATTTTATTTACTGCTAAAGGAGGAGGGGGGAGATTCCTGTAAGTAGATCAATCCAGTTTCATGACTGCAGAAGGACAGCACTTGTACAGACATACCTCTGACAAAAGAGTGGATATATTTGAGTATGCCTTTGAGTCTTCATTACTAGCAGTATATGCAACCATGAACTAAAATTTGTGGAAGAGTTTAAATCTAGGTAGTCTCAATAATGTAATTCAGAGCTAAAATCTGACTCTTACTTATCATCATCGTTAATGAGTGCACACCTAACAGACATCACTTCTTTCATGATCACAGTGTATTACACAGTGCATTTTACCGTGGCTTCTTATGTAAAACAAATGTTTGCAATCTGGCCTACCGTATGCAAAGGACTTTTGACCTCTGTGCATCTGTCAAGATGAAGTGGTGATGTTTGCTGGACAGTTTATTCCCTGTCCTCATCCTGTGCTTGGCAAGTACAGTTCCAGTGCAGCAGAGTGACTTATTTTTTTTTTTTTTTTGTCTTGACAGAAATAGTTCCCAGAGATCTGAGGATGAAAGACAAGTTCTTAAAGCATTTAACGGGTATGTTTTAATTTTGCATTTGTAACCATCATTTCATATACATACCATAAGCGGCACTACCGTTCTTGTGAGCTCTGCTGATTCATAACTTATTTTTTCTTTTTATTTCAGGTCCACTCTACTTTAGCCCAAAATGTAGTAAACACTTTCATCGTCTTTACCACAATACAAGGGACTGCACCATCCCAGCATGTAAGTCCCAAAGCCAGAGGCTTTCATAGAAAACCTAGAAACTAAAACTTAATAGCTATACAAGGCACCAGTATCAATACGTTACATTACATTCTGTGCAATTAAGTGCTCTAAAATGTACTAAGTATGCTTTACAGTGTTGCCAAAACAGCATCAGCATTAGTGAGGAAAATGGAAACACAGCTTTTTCACTCTAAATACATGGCTTAGAATGGCTGTAAACACAGTACTGATGTACATGCTTCTGGTTCAAAAGGCGTTTGCTTTTTGCAGGAACACGACTCCTCTCACAAATCTTTAATTTCTAGTGCTGCAAATTCAAGGTAGGCTCAGGAATCCAGGTTGGGCTATTTCCTTTTCAGTGCTCATTTATGTTGAATATGTTTTATAGACATTTTATTCTTTGACTGTTCAGCTACCAATCTACCAGTGATGTTGCTAGTGAATCTTTGCAACCCTTGTCTTAGTGCATTCGAAATGTGTAACTTGCTAAGGCTCAGCTGATGGACACAGATAAGCAAATGCAACTTGCAAGATCTCATCAGTGCTGACAGCACAAGAGAATTAAAAGAAAAAAATAAAATCAAACATTGGTATTTATCAGTCAGTAGATGTGACTCCAGACTCATACTGAGGTGGACTGTTGAGTAAGCAGATGCTATTTTAGTACAGCCTTTTCAGAATGGAAGCACACTTTATTTTACTTGTCTGAGGTCAACAAGTTGGGTCAGTAGCAGAGCTGGGAATAGAAACAAGCATTAGAGATTCCAAGTTTCAAGTATTAATAAATATTTCAGCCCAATATATTTTAAAGGCATATTTGGTAAGAATTACAGACTTTTCTCCTACTTGTAAGGGTTCACATGAGGAGCACCTGGGAAAGATAAGGATTTACACATAATGGCTAACCAGATCACATTCAGTTTACATGGATGGAGATGGAAATTGTTCATAACTAGTCTGCTTTGAACCATCAAATGGTCACATTACCTTTTTCTTAAGGACCACAACATAAACATCATTTGACTCAGCACTAATGAGTACTCCAAGCTAAAATCTAGTTGGTCTTATAGTCTGAATTTGCCTTTTCCTCCTGGCAGGTGACATACCCACCAACATCATGTCTGGATAACAGAGAATAATTTATATGAATAGCAATTATAGCATACCCATGCTGTGAGTTAGGGATTGTTAACACTGCATCTCTAGGAAACCTTAGATACAGATACTCATTAATGAAATAATGCCTAATGAAAATCAACATTAGTCACCAAACAGTATGACTAGCATCCCCTTAAAGTAACTTTCTTCTAGAAAAAAGAGGTAAACAGCCTGCTTGAATTCTGCATACTGCATCATACACAGGATGATGTTACTTTTTGAAAATAATTCTGATTTCAGGTAATTCTGTTCATTCTGTGTAGAAATTCAAAGGCCAAAGAAATTACAAGTGTCTATGCTACTGCAACATGGTAGTAGCCAGTACAAAAGCGTACTTTCTAGGACTTTGTACAGCATAGCAGCATTGGCACCTAAAAAGTAATTTACTCTGCTATCTGTCCATAACTAAATTTCACAATATTTGCTTTCAGTTTGCCATGTTGAAGAAAAAACCAAAACAAATCCCACTTAATTTTTTAGTTTTATATTGTTTCTGCCCCTTATTATGATGCATCAAAAAGCAGAAGGTACCCAAAATGACTATTAACAATATGGAAACCCCAATATTATTAGTTTTAAGATGAAACTCCATAGAGTTATGAATTAATTTGTATGATGTGGTCACCTACTCAGGCTGGACTTAACATTCCTGTAACTAGGAGATGTTACTTGTCTAATTTAATCGTTTTTTCAGGAAGAAAATCTATTGGAGTTGCATTACTTAATATTAAGCTGATAGACTTGCTCCCTGAGTGCTAGATTTTAAAGACAGATGAGCACTATTGTCATGGTTTAAACTCAATCAGCCATGCAGCCTCTTTCTCACTTCCCCCCTTTCTTCCCCCCCACTCCCAGAGGGATGGGAAAGAGAACTGAAAGAATCAAACTCCCACCGGTTGAGACAAGACCAGTCCAATAATAATAATGATAAGGGAAATAACAAGGGAAGAGAATACAACCGCTCACCACCCGCCAACCGATACCCAGCCCGACCTGAGCAGTGATCTAGCCCTTCCGAGTAACTGCCCCAGTTTATATACTGGATATGACGTGCTGTGGTACGGACTACCTCTTAGGTTAGTTTGGGTCAGGTGTCCTGTCTCTGCTTCCTCCCAGCTTCCCCTCCTCCCTGGCAGAACATGAGGCTCAGAAAGTCCCTGGTCAGAGTAAACATTACTGAGCAGCAACTAAAGACACTGGTGTTATCAGTGCTGTTCCCAGGCAAAAAGTCAAAAAAACAGCACTGCACCAGCTACTAAGGAGAACAATTACTACTGCTGAACCCAGAACAACTGCTTACTTTTCCTCTAGCATGGAAATACTGCAGTCACATGTTTACATCCCACATTTAAGAGCAGATGCAGATATATAAATTTTCGTAGGTACATACATTTAGAGATCCTCCAAGCACATTCATGGTATTTGTTTATAGACAGTACATGTGCAGATGTCAGTTGCATAGTTACATGTGCCATTAAACATGGCTTTCAGTAATGCAGTTTTTACACACTGTATTTCTAAGGATCTGATTTCTATACTGTTGCAAACTAAGGTGTTCATTTACAACAACAATAATTTGAACAGTTACAAAATTCTAAAGGCAAAATTGGTTACTTTAGTATTTTTATTTGCTCTCTTTTCATGACAGACTATAAAAGATGTGCCAGGCTTCTTACTCGGTTGGCAGTAAGCCCAATGTGCATGGAAGGATAAAGGTAAGCTTTCTCATAGCAGTAATGACACTACTGCATAGCAAAGCACTAAAAATTTACACACACATGAAAATTTATGAGAGTGTAATAACACTTGTCCTTTGGCTAAGGTATTCCCTTTCAGAGTACTTGAAGTAACCTGCTTAATCTGGCAAATACTGGCAATAAGTAAAGGGTACCCCCTACTGGAAGTCTATAGAGAAGTCCATGTGCCTCAGCTGGGAATTACTCATAGCAGCATACAGTTATCAGTGAATGTGTTGTTATAGAACAAAACACAACAGCTGTAGCTTATTTTGCAAGAGTTGACTCAGTACACAATTGCAGCAGCTCTTTTATGTGCGCAGCTGTAGATCTATGGTGTGCGTTTTAGGATGAGTTAATATATACATAGATATACACATGAAAGCTTTTTAACTGCAGATAGGTTGCAGGTGCTTTCAAGCAATTCCATTAAAATGTATTATTAGTAGCACTGATAAACCAGCTTTAAGGTACTAAGACTTTTTGGTATTTTTGTTGTGTTCACCTCTCATATCTACGGGTTTATCTATTCCCTTTTTGCCTAGATGTACCTCTGTCTCCTGCAAATACTCAGGGAATTTCACCATGCATCAAAATAGAACCAAAAGCCAACCAACCAAAAAAAAAAAAAAAAAACCAACAAAAAACCCCTCCAAGCTATCTGTATTTCTAGAAAACCAACACATAAGAATACAAAAGGACTAATTTACATTCTGTCCTCAGCCTTTACCCAAGACAAAAATGTGAGCTCTGACAAAGGCAGAAATAATAACCCCTGTGGATTTGTCAGTAACAAATGCTATCAAACCAAGATACTCTGTCACAAAATACACACCTTGGAGGGTGTCAGTGAGAGAAAGCAGTAAATGTAAAGCATCTTAGCTTATTTTTTTAAAGCACTGACACTGTTCAGACTGAATACTCTAAAATAGGATAAAATTTAAAGAGTAGAATTATGAAGTCATGCAGGAGTAATCAACTGCAGAAATACATAGCATGTTGTGAATAGGCAGACATACAGTTCTGTAGAAAATGTAGGGGTTGTAGTAAATCACATACTAAGTGTGACAACCATGTCACACTTGAAAAAAGACAAACAATGTACTGGAATTTATGAATAGAATCATTGTTTAGAAACCACCTGAAATAATCACTGTTGCTGCAATACTGCATTTAAGGACACCACACTTGAAGACCTATTGGTGCTTCTTGTGAGAGTCCAAAGAAGTGCAGCATGGACGACCAAAGTCCTAGAAAACTCAATTTACAAGAATAGCTAAAAGGATTTAGGATTATTTAATATAAAGACAAGATGATTGCAGGAAAACATGATGGAGCTATTCAGTTTAATAAAAAGTAGCTACAAGCCATTCTTTTTATCCAGTGTTGATAAGAAAGATGTACTTCTTTTTAACTTTGCAACAAGAGAGGATTCCAGCTAGACATAAGACTTTTCTAGTGGCAAGGGCAAACGTAATACATTAGATATAATTCAGTATCCTGAATTTACACTAAACTCCTCAACATTTCCTTAAATGCTTTCTGCCCAACTTCCAAAAATAAACCTAAAGTAGCTCAGCTTCAATGTGGAATGTTTCTAATGTCCAGTAACTTTTACACTACTGATCTTAATTTGAAGCCTGCAGCCACGGAGAGGAATATCTTACTAACAGAATCACAAAATGGTTTGGGTTGGAAGGGAACTTCCAAGATCATATAGTTCAACCCCCCTGCCATGGGCAGAGGCACTTGCCACTATCTTGGGTTGCTCAAGCTCTCTCTAGCCTGGCTTTGAACACTTCCAGGGATGTGAATACATCGTACATCATATGTTCAAGGATGGAATTTTGGAAACAATTGCATACAATACTTGGACAAATAAAAGTTAGCAGTAGGTAATTCCTTTGATCTAACTGGAGAAATGCTAGCGATTCAACCTTTCAATTGTGAAATCCAGAAAGCAAGGAACAAATAAGCCATTATATAATGATACCTATGAAAGATAAGCAACTAATGCTATTGCCAATACTAATAAGCAGATACATCAGACTGGGGAATTCTTTTCTCCCTTTCCTTAGAAAGTTTTATCTGTACCTTTATAACTTGTCATGTAAACACAAACTCGTAATATGAAGGAACAGCAACTAAAGTAGTTCACAGCTCAAGCTGAGAGTCTAAAGAATGCCCTCCTCACTTTGCCAAACACCACCTTGGCTCAACTAGCAGGCATGTTTCAGCATGAAAAGCAAGCCTCACTTCTGTTATTCTCCACACAGACACAAATCATTAATACTATCAGCACTTGTAAGTAACCTCCATTGGTAGAGGAAGGCTATTGTTTACCACACATGCCTTGAGATCTGCAGGTGTCTTCATAAAATTAAGCACCATTCCTCCTCACAGCAGCTCCACTGCATCAGTTCAACTTATGTGGGCAAGACATCTCCTCTCACGTAGAAGTATACCGCAGGCCTTATTTGTTTTCATCATGTCATGGACTGAATTGTAGAAAAATGAGTTGTTTTACATTTTTCAATTTACCTTTCTCCCCACAAAGCATGTAATTATCATTAGTCCAAGGTATTTTCAAGAAGTTGCAAAGTTTTGAACATGGTACCACTTGTATGTAGCAAGAAGAGATTTCAAAGCCATTACCTACTTAAGATGGCTTCCTGATATATGAAGTTTATCTGTAGTAAGGCAATAGGTAAACACTTAGCTTCTGCTATAAGGCTACTACTTAGTATCAGTTCTAAAGCTCAGACTAATGCTTGAATATTAGTTAACAAAAATTTCTTACATGATACTGCTCCACAAAGGTTTAAATTAGATTTCCTGTTTTGCTCAGTATGTGATTTTCATTTCATTGGATGCTTACAAGTGGGCTGGGCTATAGATGAATTACTGCTCTCTGATACTTAGGCAAACTAAGATGACACATTTTTCAGATACAGAGACATCTGTCCATTGGTTTTGGGGGAAGTTAAAAAAAAAAAAGATAGATTTGGTTTTTATTTGTAGTTTAAATGTATTTTGGACTATCATAGCTTTAAAGCACTCAAGACATTGAAACTAACTTAAGATCAAACAGGAAGAAGTAAAAACAGGAATTATGCATCTGTTACTGTCACAGTACATACCTAAAGGTATGTGTGATACAACGTGCATTACAGAGCCTTCACTTTTCCTCATTTATCCTACACATACGTAACTCGGCTCTATCTTCTCTTTTAAGAGTGTATGTTCACCTTTTGCCTGTCCCACAGCTGTAAGCAATGCAGGGATCCAGTAACAACTAAAACACTGAAAACTGAAATTGTCTTTGGAACTCAATCTTTGTAAACCCCTCAGGATGTACTGACCATACTAGTAATGTATGTTAAAAAAGCTGAAAATACAAGATAAACTCAGAAACTTTAAATGCCTATAGAGAAGGCTGAAATACCACAATAAGTATCCCATTCCTGTACATCATTTAATATAGCCATTAATTCAAACTATTCTTAAACCAAAATATTTGAGCTCCTGTGTTTTGCTTCAGGTGTTTTGTAACAATGGAACCAACAGCCCTTAATTGCTTTCTCTCTTACACAGCTTCTAATTCAAACTAGCATCTAGTGCCCTTGAGAAATGTCACATGCTTTCATTTCACAAAAGAAGGGAAGGTAGAATTAAGATGTGAGGTTTGCATACTATTCAGTTAAGGTAGACTCTTTTCTAGATCCATCAAATATTACTTCCCATGACATGATCTGTCACCTCTGTTTGGTGACAGGAAGCAGTGCCTAAAGTAACAAATTTAAGGCTTTTATGAGAACTACTGCTTTGAACTAAAGAGGTGGACAGTGTAGATGGTTACTAGTGTGGTATAGTCCAACTATTAATTTAAGTGGCAATTCTGCATTTTCCTTACTATGGTGTCTCTCTGTGGCCAGCACCAGAGGAACCATGAGCTTTATCAGCTTCAATACATGGATCTCTGCAATCTGTTGACATTAAAGCAGACTTCCACCTGGATGTTCCCCCAGGGAAGGAATTTTTTGATAGCACCTGGAAGCTGAGCTACAAAATCCTACTGGCACAGTATTTTAAAGCTTATATTAATATTTAAACCACTAAATTCTTCTCTACTATAGATCAGCTTTGTCTTAGAGTTTAATTCTGTCATCATGAGCTGATGATAGAGATTCCCAACAGAGACATTAGTTAGCTAGCACTCAGGATCTTCACTAAGACTACCTGCCATTCTTCAGCTAAATTCCAGTCTCATTTTCCTAGACTGATGTATATAACATAACTACATGAAAAAAGTACAACAGCAGCTTGATCGATGCTAAGAAATCTGGGGCCTTTTCAAGGGTTTCTGAAAATGCCAGAGATTTAGAAAACTGCAATTTAGCTGAGTTGTGGGAACCACAATTTTTGATCCATACAAAGGCAGGTATGGATGAGATGACAAACGAGCATCCTATCTACTTCCAATTTTTCACCCTCAGTGAGCTGCACGTTCCCATTAGTATCAGTAATAAAGAAAAAACCCTATTAAATTCTCCATGTTTAACTTGTCAGTTGTACCACACACTGATCAAAACAAAAGCATGTTTAAAAATCACTTTTAAAAATCACACCTTAAACATGGTACAGTAGTAACACACATACAAAAAATAAGCTAGATGAAAATGTAAGACAAGGAAAATTTATGTAATTTTCCCCTCTAAGGAAGGATATTTAAAAAAAGTATTTGTCCTATCTGCAAAGACAGAAAAAAAACCCTAAATTACATTAAGCTTTTCTGTAACATTATTACATTTCCTAATAGCTTTTAAAAATTGCAAAACTAAATATGTTTAAGTAGCATTAAAAAGTATTTCTGCACGCACCAATGGCTTGATTTCCAATGGATTATGTCAAGTCCAACTGACTCTGCATTCAAATGATTCTGTTACAAATCATACTTCAGCAGTAGAAACTGTAGAGAAACCCAAATCAGAGAATTCCCACTGATCGTGGGAGAGACGGTTACATACAGTCAGACAATATGAAAGTTCTATCTGTGAAAACTGACATCAGCAGAACTCTAGTATCAGAGAACAAACAGCTCTGGTTTATCTCCTACATGGACTTCTGGGGTCCATGAAACACAAGCTTCAGCTGAAATCTCTTGGCATGTAACAGCATGGAACCCCAGGCAGGTCCTGTTGACCAGTAAGATATAGTGCATTTTTTACTTTGAAATAATGGCATTAACAGGTTGTCTTAAAAACACATGAAACTGGGTAGACTTGCTGCAAGTCTTGAAGATGTGGTCACTGAAAACAAACTCAGAAGTTACTAGAGGGAGGATGGATTTCTAGATAGGTATAAGCAGAAACACACTACATTTTCTCAGAAGGCTTAAAGATGTGGGACAAAAGGGTTGAAACTTGTAATTTTCTATGTGATTTTGATATCACTGTCACAAAAATAGTTTTGATTTCATTCCAAGAAACTGTTCTGGGAAGAGTTAATAGAACGGGCAGCAAATCCTGCAACTCCTACTCAGTTTGTGCTGCCTTATTTAGTGTTTGCACATCCCAGAGGCTGCATTTATACGATCAAATTGTAGAAAGTTCTGTGTGTTTCTTGTCTGCATCAGTCCAGATTTCTTCACTAATGGGCCCAATTAAACATGAAATCATTCCTAGGTCCTTCCAGCCTACCCTGACATATTTACATTACTGAGTATCGTATCATCAGCTTCAAGACACCAAGACATTAAGACAATAATTTGCAATCTGGTAATACTATCCTTGAGGCTTTTGGACTTCATAGCTGCATTTTTAGAAAAGGCTAAACCTAATCATAAGCACATTTTCAGCAGGTAGAACTGTATTTTCCAAACCTATTTACCTAAAATGAACCAGTGCAAAAAGAGACCCTTCCAAAATTTCAGCCCTGATTAACAAACAAAACAGTAATTTAGCAGTCAGGCTGCTACGAACTAAACTAAGCTAAATCAGAACTGCACTACTGGATATTTCCAAAGTTATTACTCAATTCTCCTGTTCTATTGATTCAATATGATAAATACATTCTTAAACACATGCATGCAAGTATAAAAATGATGAAAGGCAATTTTCTTTTTCTTTTAATCCACCAGATGTTATTACCATGAAAAGAGATACCAAGAACCAAGAGAAGTGCCTTGGAAACCAACAGGGAAATAGAACTTACTACCTTTATAACATATTCCATTGTGAACAAGAGATTTATTTTTGCAGATTGACAGACTACTTCCCACAATTCTTTTAACATGCGTTTTGTATGCCATCAACAGTTTGCAGTTTGACATTCTTTACAGTAGCGAAACTGCCAGTAGTACTTAATGCTCCATTCTTTACAGAACACTTTACAACTGATGTGTAATGCTGCCAAAAATTATGTAAACACAAATATTTCACCAAGAAAATTGATGTTCTATTGCTTAAATCAACAATTTCAAGGAATGTTTGTTTGTATATCTAGACCTACTAAAGATCTGCTCCACAGTAGTTGTGGCCACTTGATATCCTTCATGCTTATGCAATTTTTTAAAAGTTTGGTTAAAACAGACTTGCATTGGGGTCACATTGTACCCTAGGAGTACAAACTGCATGACAAACAGGAACGTGATTCCAAGCAGACATATTTTTTGGGAGAGTGGAGCATGGATTTTGTACACAGACACAAGCTGCCATTAATTTACTTTATATAATAAATGTATAAAACATTCCAGCAAACGTGCAATATGTAGATACTGTAAATAATAAGCGTAAGTAATAAAGTGTTTGGTATTAAGTTGTTCTCAGTTTGCTTTCTGTTCACTGAATCCAGATAAGCTATCTTATGGTAGCTGCTATCATTTATCCACATTCAAACCTCTTTCTGTAAGAGATGTGAATGTAGACAGTTTCCCTAGAGTGAGAAAGAAAGGTACACCCACCTCAGAGGAGTCTGGTCATGTGAACAATCCATATGGATTTGTGAGGACGGACCAATCTGTGTGTTCAAGTCCAGACCACAAGGCTGCTCCAATTCTCTACAGCCTCATAATCTTTTTTATGACCAATGATAGTTTTGGGGTTTTGTTTGCATGTTTAAAAATAGAAGGAAAAAAAAAATCTGCAGTCGAGTCATGCTACTGCCAGGCAATAAATATCAGTAAACATCCAATAAATCATTTCAGTGTCGTAACATTTTTAAAGAGTCTGTGAACTCAAGAAGCCTTAATACACATTTCCCTTTATTCCTTAAATCAGGTATTAAATCCACTTGTCATAATAAAATAGTTTAAACAGGAAGAAAAATTTTATCTGTGAACTGTAGATGAACCTCAGGTACTTTAATCTTAATACTGGCATATAGCTTCCATTTTACTCTCCATTCAAACCACAAAATGTAGAAACAGAACCAAACACACCCCTCTCCACCCTGAGAAACAGCCAGAAGCTAGGATACTGGAAATGAACACTTCAGAGGCTTTAGCATCTAGCTCTTCAGAAGAAACAAAAGGCAGAAGTACAAAATGCCAGCCTAGAACTTGGCTGTATTTAGTAAAGGAGAGGAATGTATTTGTTACTTGGTTTCAGTGATCACTAAATGCTGAAGCTTCACTTCTCCATGGGAGTAACACATGCATACTGTAAAATTGGTAGTTAAAGGAATCTACTGCTACAGGATTCACTTGGCTGCTCACCTGCAATAAATACATGGGTGAGTGGAACTGTTTCTCCATGGTTCCATGGGCTGAGATCAGATCACAGCATATGACTGAACGTGAGAGTTTAAATTAGTACAAATCTTTCTGTTGTACGACACCTGAAATCCAGTTCAATAAAAGTCTTCTAGAAAATCTTGTAAAAGGAAAAAAGTAATTTATTTAATGATTTAATTAATGAATATAAATTAATCAGTCCCATGGAAGTCTTCTCAAGATTTAGTAGAGGTCAGCGTGCTTTGAAAGATACAACTACACTATAGCACACTTTTTTGAATTCAGTCTTGGATATAACCTTACTACCTGATGTAGAACAAGCCATGGGGAAGAAGAGTGGGAAGAAGGAGTCCATTCTGTAGTTTTTCATTCAACAATGCATTTTTCTTGAGGGATATTTTAAACCTGAAGGGCTTAGTCATCTGGATGATACACAACTTGTGTATTAATCCAATGTCCATTGCTTCTCTTGGAACCCAAATAATGGTACTGCACAACTGTCCCTCCTCTGAGAGCAGGCAATCCCTGCTCTGTATTCTTGTATTCTGCAAGTGGTGTAAAATACCCATGGTGCTCTCCTTCCTCTTCTCCAAAAGGAACCCACTAAGGGTAAAATCAATTCATCAGCTTCTTTCTCCTAGTAGAGCTGGTGAATGACTTAGCCAATAGAGTACTTGCTGAAAATACACCTTAAGGCCGAAACTTCTAAAACCTTAACTAAATTTAACACAAGCAGTTTTGACTTCACACTACTTTGCAGGAAGATTCCTTATTCTAGTGAATTTAAACAACCATACCTTCTTATTTCCCTTCTGTTACCTCAGCAGCTCAGAGATTTAAGACTTTTAAATCTCAACTTTAATACGCAGGAAACTATAGGCTCAATTCCATAATGGTCCTACTCAGCCATAAATAGGAAAGCACAGACCATCATGTTCTCAATCTTCTGAACTGTTGCATTTTCACTGGAGTATTTTAAGTGGTCATTCTAGCAGAGAATAACATTAGATTACACCTAAACACTTCCACTTCTGAGGTCAGTGCATAAAACCACATTTAAGATGGTTTGTCCCTAGCTGCTCATCGTTCTCCCTCATTTACTTTGTCAAAACATTCATAAAAGAAATGAAAATAATTTATTCCAGAGTCGGTGCTTGATCTCAACTGAAATATTTTATATATGGATTACTCTTTGTCCTGAAGTGAAACATCTATTAACTTGCAAATCCCCAGCTTGTTCTTTTAAAGTCAGATACTGGTAATGCAAAAAAGCACAAAGATCCAGATTTCCATATTTAAGTGTTCCACCTACCACTTGCCTTTCTGTAAGCAGGTTCTTAAGTTTTACGTCTGATGGAAATTTTAGCACAAAGCAGAAACCTCACTAACACAAACAGCTGCACAAACATCAAGAGTCCCGGGATGGATCATCCCCATTGTGCAGGCTGCTGCAGAGGCAGTGTGATAACAGGATTCCTTTCTCCTCAAGAATAACAGGGACCTCTATCAAAATGCACCCCTCTCTCACAGGAGAAAGTGGGTGACAAATACAGAGGTTACTCTAGTAGCTAGGAAGGCAGACAGAGGGAAAAACACAGCTCCATTAAGAAAACAAGTTTTACAGATGCAGTTTTACAGACAATGTGGTAATGTGAGTTCATACCAATGTTGTCATTACTGAAAATAGGACAATTCTCCTGGTATCAGTTATATTACTGATGTTACGTTCAATTTTTGTCCAAAAGCAGAACTTTCTACTTACTGGCCTTTTGTTAACTTTGCATTACATTATGGACGGACTGTCTTTGGGCGGAGCTATGCTCTCAGAGAACACTTCTGACAGACTATCAGTTCTCCTGAGTAAATCTGAAAATACGGTCTGACACCCACACAGGAACTAGGATTACAGCAAATCTCACTGAATATATTGCAAGGATTTGAGTATTTTACTACTGTGAGATACAAACTGTACGTTTCACATTTAGGCTTTTACACCGACTTGTTCTGTCCTTAAATACTATATTACGTGTGCTTGTATCAGAGCACTAGGAATTGACAAAAAGACCAAAGGAAGACTAGCTGGAGAAGTCCTATTAACATCAACCACTATTTCTAAACTGTGGTGTTCTTAATTAGTAGAAAGTGTACTAGAACAAATATTACTTTTTCTTTAAATAACTGAGCACTTAAACTGACACAAAAAACCCATTTTCACAGGATCCTGTTGACACACAGAGGTTTTGGCTGCTTAAGCTCCGAAACAGTGGTAAGAGCAGTGTCTGTCTGGGGGCAGGCAGTTCTTTTAGTCTAGCAGGCTCAATACAGAACAGCATCAGTCCAAAGGCTGCCTAACAACACTAGGATGACATGCCTACGTTATCATACATGAACTATTATCTCACAGATTCTCACTGAAAGCTCATTTGAATTAACTCACTAATGGCACATAAGAAGACCTCAGTTTAGCTGGTATAGCAGATAAAGAAGCAAGATGTTACTTCTGCAGTGCTTGTGAGAAAGCACTGGAAGAGTTTAGAGATAAATTTATTCTGAATTACATACTTTACTACGACATTGATGTGTGATAAAACGGTTGATCATCTAATCCAATTAAAACTTTTCTATGCTTTTTAATTAATGACAGAAAACCTAAAACATAAAATGATACTGAAACATTTTGAACCCAGTGAGGCATAATTTTACAACTTAAATACATCAATCAAGTAAACCTTACATATTTCAGGAGAAGCTATTTTCTTTTAGAAATAAAATGATGAAGCATTAATGAGACTTCTCCAAAAACGCTTTACAGCATCTAACACACTGCTCGTAAACAGTTTCAAAGTCCTTTTCACTCCCCTAGAAAAGAACAGAAGAAAAGAAAACCTGTAAGAACAGCAACAGCGGCTCAAACAAAAAGTTTTCACAAACTTGGTTTCCCCAGGGTCAGCAACGGTAAATAACTGACATTAGAAAAGAATAAAACAGTACAAATACATAGTGATAGTTTATGCATATTTCTCCCTAATTTGAACTACCTGCATCTCAGGAGTTTCCACAGCCAAGTACTATGACTCTGTACTCAGCTGTCCTGGATAAAAAATTTCCCTCCAAGGAATTCTTCCATTCAGTTTTGAGCCCTTACAAGCCTTTTCTTTTTTTCTTTACTTTCACAGTAATCTGCCACTCTGAGCTTCAGAGTTTCATGAAATGCTTTGGTTTGGCTTTTTTTTCCACAACCACCAAAATTGCCCCCCCCCCCCAAAAAAAAAACCATCCTCTTTCTGTTTTGAACCTACTTCCCACATATGCTATTTGACATTCTGTTCTTCTTGGGTAATGAACAGAAATTCCTTACTCACCTTTTCCCATGATACCAAGATTTTACAGAACCCTCCCGCACCTTCATCCACTTCTGTTTCCTAATCTGAAGACTTTTAATCTAATTGGTTGCTCTTATTTGATGTTATTCAACTTCTTTGACCATCTCTGTCCATGTCTTTGTCTCTGTCTTGATTAGGTCCTCTTTGCAAGGAGGCTGATCAACTAGAGCATCATCCAATATTGAAAACATAGATGCACTGCCTTATTTAAATTTAAGCAACTGTTATAAGCATAGACATGCTCTCCTTTCCTATCCCAATAATTCATATTGTTCTGTTAAGTCATTTAAAAAATATGTCTACACTTGCTACTTATTTGTAGCATCAGGTCATATATCACATATCAATACGTGGGATCTCAAAAGATCATATGCCATATACACATAATTTTTAATCAAGCCACCAGAAGAATTCTTTTATACATACATAGTATGGATCTTCAATGATAAGTTGTTTCTGTGGATCGTAAGTCCCAAGCAGCTCAATTTTGGCCTTGCAGTCTTTAACTTGGTTGCTTTTCCTTTTCAGATCTCTGTAAAAGAGAAAATGAATTTTTTCTGTGACTTTTTCTTCAGAACTTTTTTTGGCATCGGCATGAGATGCTCAATGACCATTTCTAGGGAACACAGGAAAATAATATGCATCTGGACTCTGCCAGTTCTGTGGACTTCCCACGCTGCTGTTTTTTCTCATTTGCTTCTTGTTGTGGGGCTTTTTTTTTCTTCTTTTAACTGAGTATGGAGAACACGTACATAAACTTAATTCAAAGCATAAACAGTCACTGAAGGCTTAACAGAACTTCGTAACAGTACATTTATCAACTTCTTCCTCAAATCAATTATTAGTACTTTCAATATCCACCTTTAGCTTCTACTGAACAAAAAATAAAGGAAATTATCTAGATATTTTTCCAGAAGTATGAGTAAGCTTCTCCCATTTGTTCAAACCCAGAGTTTTAAATTGGCATGCTGCAAGTATTGCCCTCAGTACTACCTCTGTAACTCCCATCAAGTCCCACTGCATTTGGTTATCAAAAAATGGTAAATTGGTGACCTAGACCGGTCTTCCCTCTGAGATACTGTAACATTCCATCAGTTGTCACATCCTGTTTCTTTTACATTGCCTCCCATTGATAAAACATACTTGTTTTGAGATGGTATTTTCCCCACCCACTTACAAAAAGCGGACTATTAATCCAAATGCAGTTATAATGTACCTCTCATCATCTTCAGATTAAAGGCAGCTCAGTACTGTAATTTTCACAGTAATTTTCACTTTAATTTTAAAGCTCAGCTCCTTAACCGCAATCACCAATATGTATGTAATTAAGTAGAAATACTGACATCCAAATTCTCACACTAGGCAGTTACTTCACCAAATCTTTCTAAAGCATAAATTGTCTCAAAGACACACTTAATCAGAACATGGCTAACAGCAACAAACAAGATTTCCTCAGCTAACAACCTTACTTTTCTCCCAGGTTATTCCATTTATATTCAAAAATAAAAAGATAAAAAAACCCACACCATATTTAAACCTTTCCAAGTTTCCACAGTGTCTTTTAAATCCCGTGCAATTAGAAAGCCATATCACTGATCAAGACTGTACATCTTCATTCTTAACTGTACAGGCATCAGCTGCACATGTATAGCACAAAGCGTACTAAATTTCCACATCCTTAATCCTCGAGTGGCATGTGTCACACAAACCATTGTGTTCCAGCTCACTGCACTTATTAGAAGTGAAGAATCTATTAGGATATCATCCACACAAACATACAAAAACCGCAAACCAAAGAAAGAAACAAACCATTCCCCCCCTCCAAAAACAAAACCACAAGAGAAGCTAAACAGTAAAATGTGCCATCTGCCTTCAAAGTGACTTACAAGACATCACTAGAAGTAATCCACATGAATTTGTTTCATTTCTTCGTACATTACCTTAGATTGCTCTCATCCATACAAAGTATATAATCAAAGGTCTGGAAATCATCTTTAGTAACCTAGAATTAAAAATACATGCTTTAGCCTATAAACTGTGTTTGATTTATAAAAAGGGGAAAGTACTTTCAAAATTTGTACTTCTGATTTATTAAAAGAAATGGAGATGGAAAGAATAAAACTGTGTCCCTTCATCAACTTTTACAATAACTTAAGACCTTTTAAGTGTACTCTGCCGTAATTACCCACTTCTGCAAGTTTTCCACAAAAACGCCCGAGTCAACTATTTCACCAATACTTTTTTAGAGCATCATTACAAGTGACATTTCTAATGCTTTCCAATTACTAAAACTAAAGTAGGTTTCCAGTTATGGAAACCATGCAGTGAATTGTAGACAAATTACTTTCTTGATAGTAAAACAAAAATGAAGGTGACCTGGAATCAGCTGCAATAATTCTGATCTAGAAATCTGTCATTACATACACAGAAAACGGTATCAAATGAAATTCAAAGCTAAAGTATGATGGTATGAGTTACAATCCCTTAAAACAAATGTATTCACAGTATTTTAGGCCATATAAAGTTCACAAAATTTACAGTACGATGTGAAAAACCCTGGGATCTATTTTACATCTTCCTACCACCATACCATCTGTTCTTTTGCTTTCCTGTACTAGGACTACTGATTCCTAAACAGGAATAATAACTAAATTCTAAATTCAAGATCCGAGTTCAGAGTCAGGTAGGCAAACATTGCAGATAAACCAATGATCTAAGTACTAATGTTATCTTGTATTGAATAAGGATGGCTCCGGATTTTCACCAGTATGATTATATTTTATTTTACACTTAAGCCTTAGCATAGGGTAAAGCCTTCTCAGACCATGCCTACAATGCAGAGGATGCTAATATAATACATCTGAACAAAGTGTCCATAATAAGGATGCATAAATGGAATAAAATCTGTAATGGGTTCACATTAAGACTGCATTTCATGCATAGCCTGTGGAAGTTTGTTCAGTACAGGTTTTTCTGGCAGGCATCTTTGGGAAGGCTGTGCCAGACAAGTGAGTAAGCAAGTGAAAAGGGCAAAACACTTTATCCCCTAAGTCAGAATTTTAACTTGTAAAAATCATTTGCATATTTTAAGAAAAGTTTTATATAGCAAAACACACACTTGTTTTTTGTGCAAACAGCAAATAGATACTGATCAAGCTCCCAGAACAGGCAATAAGAAAAGATGCACAGAAATCACCACTAGACTAAAGCCATTAAATGAAATATTCCACACAACCAGAATTGAACGAGTGCAGTGTGGGGGAGGGAACATTTGAAAAGAAAGGGTTAATGGTGGAAACTAATGCAGACTTGTTTATTTTCACTGTAAAAATATTTGCTTTATTCATGCAGTGTCTTTGACCTATGAAAATATTTTTGCAGTCGAAATAGCTCTGTTTTTCTGGCAACTCTAAGCAATACCTCTACAAGCTTCTTCTGACCACTCTACAGGGCTAAACACTGGCCCCTATGAAAATATGTGTACTGGAGACATACGTAGGAATAAAACAAAAACCAGTGAAAAGGAAAAGCATACCTGACACACTTTCCACACTCCCTGTACTTGACAACTTGATAGTTACTTCCCTGTGAACCAGCATTAGCACAGCCCTAAAAACAAGATTACTGGCTAGCTTGTGCTCGTAAGCCTCATAGTAATGTCAGATACAAAAAGCTTAATTGAGCAAGCTCCAGTGAACTGAAGATACTCCTCAAAACTATAAAAACTAGTACTTTGGGGAAAGAAATTGAGGACATAAGAATTTATGTACATTTTGAAAAGAGTAGTGGAGGGTTCAAGTAGTCAAGTTTGGATGGAACTACACAGACAACAATAACTTTGCATTCAAAAAAAAACCCAAACATATAATCATTATTAAAGACCATCAGTGGAGAAACACATCATCATTCGAATTTATTTTTTAAAAACTCCCCTTTGTTTAGAGAAGGGAAATCTTTCCTCTGTCTAAAAACCAAAGAGAGGCAACAGTCCTCAAATCTATCCAGTTGTGAAACAGTGTTAAATATCAAATGGAGATTAGAGGAAGGTTGTGTTAAAAGCAAATGCACGGTATGAGTCATACAGAAATCAATTTTGGACTCAGCATGAATAAAAGTGAAACTAATTAATATCTATCTGTTTTCTGCAGGAAGAATAAGAGCCTAGAGAATTTCAACCAGTTCATAAACATACAGCAACCTACCATCAACTAAAATGTTAAAATACCCTTTATTTTATATATGAATATACACATTTGTTGTTATACTTCACTTTTCACTTAAAATTCACTTAAACGATCACTGTATATGATGGTAGGATGTAGCCAATTTAACATTCTCTCTTACATAAATCATCTTTGTAGTATTTATGCCAGTTTTGAATTAAAGATACAATCCATGATTATCATAATTATGCACAAAAATACATGAAAGGAAATGCCTTTCACTGGATGGGTAACAGTTTTCCACAGGAGTAAAGAGGATAACTGCATGAGGTACTCATCTTATGACAGTATTTCGAAGGCAGCAGAAGATAAATCCCTCCTTTCTACTCCTGCAGCTCCTGTATTAAATCTTTCTTAATCTATTCTGAAACAAGTCACGTACAAAATTCTATCCTTGAGCTTGTCTCTAATGGTGAAACAAATACACTTCCATTTGTACTAACCTGACCACTCTGAAAACTCCTATCCTACACTGTTGAGTCTCCCCCCTTTCCAGAAGAACTACAAGACCGTATCAGGTCCACAGTTTAGAGAATCAGCAGAGACCATCTCACAGAATTTTGGAAACAATTATTTGAGCTGTACAGTTAACATCAGTGCAAAATTAACAGTTATCTCTAGTTCAGAGATAACTGTTCATGAAAGAAACTGCTTATACTGGAATGTTTCAGAAAAATTCTCATCCTCTTAGTCTTTCATTCTATTGTCTCATCCTTGTTAATTTTCTATCCCTTTATATGAAACATTTTAGGCTCTTCTGCTTTAAGAATCTCTTAATTTGCCAGAATGTTTAAGCAGATGTTTTCATTACAGTGTTTTCATTCCCCCTCTGACAAAGGAGATTATATAAGTATGTTTCAAAGCAGAGGATCAACTAGTTTTGAGTGCTTTGCTTTAATTTAACTACTTATAAACCAACCTAGTAATACCCAAGAACAGTTCTCAAGTTTCCAAGGCTTGTCTTTAAGAATGCAAACAAATTACACTGTTTTGACAAACGCCAACTGATTAGCTTCAGTACCATTTAGCTTGTGTAATAATAAATAATACTGTATATCATTTATCATTACACAATCATGTAATAATAAATAAAGCACTGCTAAATAGTAAACCCAGAACTTCTAAAAGGAAAAGATCAGAACAGACTTCCCTTATAATTATTCCAATAGTAAAACACTGAATGTTTGAAACAATGCTGTGCTCAATCCTGTTTCTTATTATATAACGGAGATCAACATAAGGAGAGGGCAGCAGGGGGCAACTGACTAATTGAAGGAATTTATTTTTGAAAGTTAAAAACCTAAACATGTAGTCTTTGAAAGTGAAGAAAGTAAATATGACCTCAGTGAGGTCTAGTAAATTCTGGAGGGAACAGAAATGGAAGGTAATAACAAGACTACTTGATCTTTTTGTCAATACAAAAACTAGTGGCATAAACTCAAGCTAACTAAAGGTCAAGCCCCAAAGGACTATCTTCTATCCAGAGAATAGTTAACCAAAGTAAGTTATGTGCATTTACTGGAGTGTCTGAATTATTTAAATAGATACAGACACATTTATTTTCAGTCTCTCTGGAATGTAGCATGGAAATACACATTCTTTTGTTCATGAAAACTGAGATGATTTCATTAGAAGACAAACCTGTACTTATTTGAGCTAAGAATGCTTCAAGAGTACAATACTCTGAACTTACCACCAACCATGCTATTAATCTGGTGTTTGAATGCCTCAATTCTAACTTAGCACTCCTTTTTTTTTAAATGTTCTTCATTCAAGAGTAGCAGCTTTCTGTTACGGGTAAACAGGTATTCTACTTCTTTTCGGACCTGCTAAATAAAAATACAATTCCTGTCTGCAAGCAGCATCACAGATTACTAGAGTAGGTCCCATTTAAAAAACGTATTAAAAAAAATTGTTTTGTAAAAATTCCCAAAATACTAAATACTTGAAGGCCGTATTTTTCCACAGTTGCTCCGATGTTCCCTAGTTATACTTCCACTGAAGCTTAATAACAGGAAACTCACTAACCTCAACTTTAAGAGTTGGCCACTTCAGAGTCCTTTGAAAAACTAAACATAGTGTTTGTTACTTGGTCCTTAACCATGCATTGGTCAAATGACTTCTGTGATTGTAATGGTTAGGACTAAACAAAGCATGGATATGAATAAGAAAGAAAATAATACTCTCTTCTACCTGCCGTGCCTTATGTGCTGTCTCAATGCCATGATTTCTTAGACAGCTTAAAGCCCTTGTATCTGGGGAGCGCCCCACGTTCCAGTCTGAAACAGCAGCGCTGTCTGTCATCCACTGTAACAACAAAACAAATATACACATATATTTAAAGAAAATTAAAGCACAGTACCTGCCTGGCAATATGATTCATGGTAATGCCATGCTTCTTCATGCAACTCTGTCCTCGATAGTCAGGAGGGCTTCCTATTTCATAAGCAGATGTTGCTGCACTGTCTATCCTCCACTACAGAAAAAGAGATTTATATTTTTATATTTTCTTTCTCAATGTTTATATTTCTACTGAACTGGCTAGGAGACAGTTATTTCTTAGGCAGGAACAGAAATAAATAGCTTACCTTATTTTCAACTTTTTCATCAGTTACAAGTTTTCTAAAAACTGCTTCAGCTATTGGAGAGCGACAAATGTTTCCTATAGAAACAGGAGATTAAAGTGAAATTTAAGACAATTAAAAACAAATATTCAACAATTGTGTGGACTTGTCAGCACAGATCAAAGATTTTTAGCTACTTAGGAAGAATGTGGATTGCTTACATTATTATAACCCAAGAGATTCTGTAAGGGTGGAAGCCCAGAGTATTGTACCTGGGCGGCAGCAAACTCCAGTATCAATACAGATTGAGGGATGAAGGGATTGAGAGCAGCCCTGTGGAAGAGGCCTTGGGGATACCTGTGAGTGAGAAACTGGCCATGAGCTGGCAGCGTGCACTTGCCACCCAGAAAGCCAACTGTATCCTGGGCTGCAGCAAAAGTAGCGTGACCAGCAGGTCAAAGGAGGTGATTCCCCACACTGTACTCCACTCTGGTGAGACCACTAGCACAAAAAAGACCAATGTAGCGAAATGGCTGAACAACCTGCTCTACTGCCAAAGGTGTAAGTAAGCTAACCACCTAAGGCAGGCTTCTCAAAAACGCATGCAAAACTATATAGTCTTTGAAAAAGAATGAAGTATCTCAACAACAAAGTCTATTCAACTATTACTTTATCTCCTACATTTTCGTACTTCAGAAAATGAGTAACTAGGTGACTATTCATAATATTTGGTATGCCACCCAGATGCACAATGAATCACACAAACAAATGTTCACTTTCCATCAAAGAGAATGATTTACTTACCTCTTACTTTTGAGCAGGTAAGTATAAAAGACCACAAATGGCAACACCCATTTCTACACGTTTAAATAATCACTCTGCTGCTACTGATAAAGGTCTTTTCAAATCTCAAGGAGTTAAAACAAAAAAATAAATTAAAATAAATCAGATCAGGCACTTGGCCTCATTTTCATGCCTGTATTTTTCAAACTAAGTATCAAGGTAGATACTTCGGTGCTAAAGAGAAAGAAGCTGCTACAATCTGGGCATTTAATAACTTGCTATCAATCATACCAACTATAAAAAAGCCCAACATGGGAAATGAGCCATTGAAGTAATAGAAATTTGCTGTCAAAGTTTTAGAAAACATCAAAACACTAGATGGGCAAAAGGAACTGCGTAACCATTGAGAAACAGATCTTGCTGAAACAGTAAGGGAATTTTGATGGCAGCAAATCTTCTTCCAGAAGAAAGCATACTATTTCTTTTGTCTGAAGTAATTTATTCCAAGCAGAGAAACTAAATCGGTCTTACAAGAAAAAATATATCAGGAAAAGTTGGTTTTATTTATAAAGTAAGCAAGAAAACACGATAGCTCTTAATGTTACAAACATTACAGAATGTGGCAATACATTAAAAAGTTAATCTCACTTCTTTAATTGAATAAGCGGGTTAAGCATTAACCAATATAATTTTAACAGGAAACAGAAGGAACATGTAACATACATGAATACTCCCTTCCCATGGTAGCCTGAAACCTTCAAATTCACACTTGGTATTTATTCTTCCATGTCTACACTCATCTGATCTTTTTTAACATCACTATCTATGTTAAAAAACTTTCTTTCCTTTAACAGATACAGCATAACTGTGTTAAACTAAACAAACCAAGGTCTTGGTCTCCTCATGAAATTAACTGACTCCTTATCCAATCAGTCCAATTAAACCAACTCTGCTCTTTTTCTAATTTGAATTTATTTTTCTTGAATACAGCCAAATAAAGCCACAGACTACACTGCAGGCAAAGTTTTTTACCAATTTGTTTTATAAAAGAAAAAAAAAATTCTTAAATATGTACTTAGGTCTTTTGAAAACAACCTGAGATAACTTCTACAATCATATTTGGCTCCTTCGTGAGTATCAGATTTCTGATCATAATCCACTACTTCTAATTTGTCCACTCCCTCTTTCTCCTGTTGCGTCAAACAGGTGATATTTAAGTCTCCTTTCTAACCTATTAAATTCTGTTTCTATTACATCAGCTGTTGAGGACATCCACTGTACAATATTTTTCCTCTGTATGAATGATCCCATACAACTTGTGCATGGAAAGTTTTATTATTACATTCAAAATTTCAGTAATAAACAATGATCAATACTATTGGCCCTACTAATTCATTAACCAGCTGCCAGAATTCCAAAATGGTACTTTTGGAATAAATCCTTCATTGATTTTTCTATTCGTTTAACCTTCTGCTTTACCTGGATAGAATTACTTGTTCCAAATTTTCACCTTTCTATAACCTGCTCACTTATTAAAATAAATGCCACAAATATCATCGTTGATGGTACCCTATAAAAAAATATCATCATGAATGGCACCATCATCACTGACTGATTAAATATATTTGCTACTACTTCTAGCAATAACTAGAAACTGTAGCTACATTATTTCTGAAACAAACACGTAACCTAGTTTGTGACTTAAAAATTAATGTATTCCATGATGTCACATTCTAAATATTACCAGCATTATTAACACTATTATGGGAACTGCAGTCATCATTCAAATCTACTCTTGGGGACTATGGCCCAAGTCCTAAAGCCGACTTAACAGAACCTCTTTTCTTCTCATGCTCTGCAGTATTATTTTCATCCTAACCATCTCTGCTTCTTCATGCTACTCCTTGTGACTGTTACCGTTCAACTCATCATTAATGCAAAGCCCTATCTTTTCTCACTGACATATGCAAACCTTAATCTTTGCTTTCCAGTCATTGTCCCTTTCCAACTATAACCTCTACGCATTTTGGATTCCATTTTACATCCCACATCTGTCTTTCCAGGCTTTGTCAACGTTCCTTACAGGTGCACAGTATTTCCAAAGCTATGGACTGATAACTCTAACTGGAGAATGAAGGGGGAAATCTCAGAAAAGTATTCAAAAAGACAATACCTTCTTCCTTGGTATTGAGCTTTATTTCCCTTAAACACTATCTACACACTATCTCTGCTCTCTGTCCTCCTCTGGTGGTCCTTTCCCCTTGTCTTATTTCTGATTGATGTGCTCATGCTCTTTTTATGTAGAAGACAGCAGTGTTAAGTTCTCTAAATCTCCATCTTCTCTGTTTTTTATATTTCAACCTCTTTAAGTTGCAGTGTCATTCTCAATCACAGAAAGACAGTACCTAAGGTACCAGACAGTCTACCCACAGAAATCCCACAAACATCTCCAAATATGACGAATCAAAGATAAAAGAGACTTAAATTTCATTCACAGAATCAGTACTGGAACCATTTGTTGATCACTTTTATGGAGTCAAGCTTTCTCACTCATTCTTTGTCAGTGACATGGACAGTGAGATTGTGTGCACCCTCAGCAAGTTTGCCAATGGCACCAAGCTGGGTGGTTCGGTCGATATGCTGGAGGGAAGGAATGTCATCCAGAGGGACCTTGACATGCTTGTGAGGTGGGCTGATGTCAACCTGATGAAGTTTAATCATGCCAAGTGCAAGGTTCTGCACCTGAGTCAGAGTAGTCCCAGGCACAGCTACAGGTTGGGCAGAGAAGCGATTCAGAGCAGCCCTGCGGAAAAGGACTTGGGGGCATTGGTCAATGAGAAAATGAACATGAGCCAGCAGTGTGTGCTCGCAGCCCAGAAAGCCAATTGTTTCCTGGGCTGCATCAAAAGGAGCGTGACCAGCAGGTCGAGGGAGGTGATCCTGCCCCTCTACTCTGCTCTTGTGAGA
>JAOEHY010021373.1:0-47529 GCA_025447955.1 Psilopsiagon aurifrons
GTGTCCCTGCCCATGGCAGGGGGGTTGGAACTAGATGATCTTAAGGTCCTTTACAACCCTAACTATTCTATGATTCTGTAAGAGTCTAGAGCACAAGTCCTATGTGAAGAGGCTGAAGGAACTGAGGTTGTTCAGCCTGTAGAAACAGAAGTTGAGTGCAGGCCTTATTGCTTTCTATAACTATCTGGAATTAGGTTAAGCAAGCTGGGTGTCAGTATCTTCTCTCAAGTAAGAAGCTATAGGACAAGCAGATATGGTCTCAAGTTGTACCTGTGGAAGTTTAGATTGGATTTTAGAAAAAGATGTCTTCACCAATAGAGTTGTCAAGTGTTGGAACAGGCTGCCCAGGGGAGTGGTGAAGTCACTGTCCCTGGGGGTATTTTACAGAGCTGTAGATACTGGTGCTTAGGAACATGGTTTAGTGATGGGCTTGGCAGTACCAGGTTAATGGTTTGACACAGTGATCTTAAAGGTCTTTACCAATCTAAATGATTCTATAATTCTATAGCTGAGGTCGTGCATCCAGCCTGAACTTTCAAAATTACATACTTACTTACTTTCCATTACTTAAATACTGCAGTGTACAAAAGTAATGCTGAATTACTGTGTTGGTTTTTTCCCCCCACTTAATTTAAACATCATTCCTTATGAAATTTCTGGTTAAGGAAAAAGAGTTGATACAGACTTATTTAGAAAGCCTTGGTGCAACTAAAAAAACCCCCCAAAATCCAAAAAATAAACCTTGTGCTTTTTTGTAATGTAAAGGATCACCTCCCCCGACCTGCTGGTCACACTCCTTTTGATGCAGCCCAGGATACGGTTGGCTTTCTGGGCTGCAAGCGCACACTACAGGCTCATGTTCATTTTTCCATCAACCAACACCCGCAAGTCCTTCTCCACAAGGCTGCTCTCAGTCTCTTCTCTGCACAACCTGTAGCTGTGCCTGGGATTTCTCAGACCCAGGTGTAGGACCTCGCACTTGTCATGGCTGAACTTCATCAGGTTGGCATCAGACCACCTCACGAGCGTGCCAAGGTCCCTCAGGATGGCATTCCTTCCCTCCAGCGTATCGACCGAACCACCCAGCTTGGTGTCATCAGCAAACCTGCTGAGGGCATGCTCAATCCCACTCTCCATGTCACCAATAAAGATGTTGAACAAGACCAAATTATCAAATTCACCATCCTCTACTACAGAACAATTCCCTTTAATGTATTCTTGATCACAACAGAGATATAAAGGGATTCAGCCATTTTCTTCTGGGAGACTACTGAAATGTTCTAAACCTATGTCTGTTGGACAGACTTTCCTGCTACTTAGAATTTCCTCTTTCTCAGCTGCATCTCATTACAGATACAGTTATAGTTACACTTATGCTGAAAAATTATTTCACCTCCTGCAAGTAATAACTGACTTGAGTTTTCAGTTAAGTTGTAATCAGAAAAAGCAACCTTCAGGTTATCAATTTGTAACATTTTGTTTAGACATTTGAGTGCTGTAATGATGTATCCAAAACCCTTCATATAAAATAGTGAGTTTGGGTTAGCAATTAGATTGAGCTTCTTTATCATTTAACAAAGGCTGCCTCTGGACAAACTGATTTCCCCTATTATTGTATACTTCAATAGTTTCAGAGAGTAAATCACTTTATAAAAGAGCCTAGTGCAAAGTGGAAAGCCAAATCATGACTCTATTAATAATTATCCAATTATTTTGAAAAAGAAAGAGAAGTCAAATTATGCAAGTTTGTGAAGCCTCACAAAGATGCAGAAAAATGAAGGCTATTACATGTTACAGAAGAAGCCATATCCATTGTACATTGTGATCTTTAGCATCCTCTTCTATCATCCTGCCACAGAATTCCTTAACATGCGAATAAATCTCCGTTGAAGAAGCACTGGACACCTCTTCTGGGATAGTAAATGTCTCGTGACACACAGCTGTGCCTGTGGGCCCAGAAAGCAGTTTGTTCATAATAAGGCCACTGTGAGCAAAATTGTGCTAGTGCCTATGGTTTGAACAGCCACTATGAAATGCAGTGAGTGGTGCAGTGGATAGATACTGGATGAATTAACATAGAAACCTACACAGATAATGAGGAGCTGCCTTTTAGGGCCCCAGGCACTGGCTGCACGTTTGCAAAGACTTTCACTATATTTGAGGAATGGCTTCAGGTAAGTCAAGCATAGCAAAATTTAATGTCTTTTCTGGAGTCCTTCAGGTGTGTCTGAACATTCAAATTCCAGGCTAGTTCATCTTTTCTCTTCCATGAATTGTGACTTTATTTTATACAAGTACCTCCTCACAGAAACAATAGAATAGAAATTCAGAAAGTTAGAAGCATATTACAGTTGGTGGGATATAGAAATTCCTATTAACACAAGTAGTACATGTTTGTGAATCATCACCTCTGAAATTCCTGTAAATAAACACAAACCTAAATACAAATGTTTCATTGCACTTAACGCTTCCAGTTCTAGCCATTGCTTTTTGGCTATTTTGCTATTAAAGTCTCCTGCTACACTTAAGAACTCTAGAAAGCAGGGGTTTGGTCAGATGTGGAAACGAAAATCTTCAGCCACTCATGCAGAATGCTTGCAATTTTCCTTTTTTTTCTTTTTTTTCTTTTCAGACAAGAATGCAAAATGAAGACTATTAACTGGTACTGACTGGATCCTTTTATTAGCTACTCAAAATGCTAATAAAAGCTACTACTTTATTAGCATATCAAAAATGTATACTTGAAAGGATACACTTTTGTGACTGGGTTCTGTCCTTTAGCAAATTAAAAAGTCTTTAAAGTGCAATGAAATTTCAAAGCAGATGAGGTTTATAGCTTTTACAGAGTATCTGACCTGCATTTAATTTGTGCCATGATTTCCCCATGGACAGCTCATCCATCTTAAGACAAAGATAGAACTGATTTATCTCACTTTGACTGTAGCTTTTACCCATTCACTGATGAACTGAATTTCATAGATGTTTACAGTAGATAAACACAAAACTGTATTGACTGAAATAAGCCTTCGTGTTTTCTCAAACTGCTACAACAACTTGAAGCGCCAGTGCCCTACAAAGAAATATTTATTCAAATAGTTAATGGAAGATGGAAATCAATATTTAGATTAATTTTTTCTTTAAAAAAATCAGTGAAAGCCTGCATACTTCTCCCTTGCGTAAGCTTTTAGTGGGAATTGTACAAGATCACATCAAGAATTATTTTAGTCTTACATAGGTGTGTGAGGCTAAAACAGAAAAGCAGAAAAAGCTTGTGTCCCCATACCACAGATGATAGATAAGCAGTACCACTGGCACTCTGAAATAAAGTTAATGGCAACAGTCTGGTTTACTGAAATTATCCTAATGCTCTGTTCAGACAGATCTGTATCAAAATTTTCTCTACTCTTAGCTTCTATAGAATTAAGTTGGATATTCCATTTCCCATGCATCCCCTTCCTCTCCTGCTTTCCTCTGATACATTTCTCCTTTCCCAAGACCTTCTTGTCTCATTTGCTTTAATTCTTCCTTTGCATTCTTTCTGAAGAGATCTGTAAAATTCTATTCTTGCTCAACTTTGGGTCCTGAAAATTAATCCTTGGAAAACCCAGAATATTAAGACCAAAGGGAACTAAGAAATATACAATGAGATAAAAGAGGTCTGCATTCAGGTTAGACTGTCAGAGAGTACCATGAAAGGCATCATGGATTTCATGGATTCTTTGTGTGTTACTGGCCATTCTTCTTGGCAACCACTTTGAAATAAATTACACCATATTCAAAAATATTACAAGACTTTAATGCATAAATGACAATTCAACAGCGATGGCAAAAGATGAACTCTGTTCTAGTTTGTACCTTTGTAACACTGGCTGGAATGGGAAAAGATATCAGGAGAGATTTCCATGATGAACTTCCTAGGGAACTAAGAACGGTAGAATGATAATTATCAAGTCTTGGCCAGAAGAGGAAATTTCCTTGCTTGACAGGGAATTCTGCTTTGATAGTATATTTTTATATACTATATTATTTATATACTATAATACACTAATATATAATAGTACACTAGTATATAATAGTACACTGAGATAAACTGCTTGAAGCTTGGGGCAAAGAAAGAGGTGTCTGTTGTAGAAGAAACGAATAAATACAATTAGGAAAGTAAGAACAAACTCTCCAGAAGGGTGTGTATTTTGCACTCTAACACTCGTGATCAGTCCTGGCTTTCTAAGTCAAGTAACCCAATAGAATGACAGCATTTTTTGAAATATGTGGGTAATATTTTAGTAATTATTAATAATTAATATTTAAACCAACAAAGTAAAGTTTATTAAACTTTAATTGAAATGTAACAACATAGAAAAGTGAAAGTCAAGCATACTTGTGGGATATTGTTTCATGCTCTGTCAATGTCAAATATTACCTGCATTCAAAAGCAGTGCTTGAGGTAAATGTTTTTTACTCTTGCTTTTAGCAAAATTTGAATAACCAACTGTCTTCATGACAGAAAGTTCATTAGAAGTAAACAGTGCTAATAAGTGCTCTAAATAAAAAAAAATAAATTAAAAAAATAAAACTAGAGAAAACATTTCTTCCAGCAGTGGTCAATTCTCCTGCATATTTTAAACCACTTTTTTTACTCATTTATGACTGCATAAAGCTTTTGGTGATCCCTGAATTCTCTGTGAGGAAAAATGGAATCACTGTAGATTTAGGCAAGTGACATTTATCCTTTGACAGTATTCTGTCTAAGGTTAACATGTATCTGAACTATCTTTGCCTGTATATAGTAAAGGCTATATACCCACCATACAGTTTTAGCCCTAGACTTTGGCCTGCTGAGCTTGCTGTTCAAACTGCAGGAGGGACTCATCTCTAACCTGACACCTGAAAATACTTCAAAATGTAGGTTAGGGATCGCTATAGCCAAGGGTAAGGATTTAACAGTGTTAGTAAGGGAGAATTTATAACCGAGATTATGGTAAAGGCTTAAAATGCTATGAAACTATACTCCTGACACAGTACTCATTTCATCGTTTGCTTGAATATCCTTTTCCTTCTCTCTGTTCCTGTGTAATTCAATGCCAATGTCAGAAAGACACAACACAGCTATTTTTGCCAAATGCTGAATAAAGTAGTGGTTAGGTTAAATGAGAAAGTTAAGATGCAAAAGCTACCTCAGCATTCAGCTGCATGCAGTTCTTTAAAAAAGCTTTATCAGTTTTGAATATTGATGAGGACTGCTATCTGGCAGAGAGCAAGAGTGGCTACCACATGTGTAATGCACTCCAGAATTAAGAAGACAATGATAAACTGGTCCCTGGCCATACAGAGCAAAATCTGGTGAGGCCATGAAGTTACTGTGCCCAAATAAGCATCTATTTGCTTTATAAGATTGCTTTAGTTGAATTGTTTATCAAGGGCTGTTCATTACTGGCATAAAGTGTTCTCAGCCTCATGCGCTCATTCCTGCCAATTCTTAAGTGCTGACTAAGGACTGATCAGGCTGAACCAAATATATATTACATATGATATAGTTTCCTATAGATCTTTAACTGCTCTGACCCATGTAACCTATACAGGTCCCACAAACAGATTTTTTTCAGCACAATCAGGAGTGGCATTGCAAAGCAAGTTTTCTTAGAGCAGGCAGGACACCTGGCCTGAAGCAATTACAAAGTATTATAGATATTACATGAGAGAATATAGAAAGAAGCACTCCTCTGTCTTTCAACATATGCTTTTCTGATCCTTTCTCTCAATGAGCAATTTCCTTCTCTTCCATTATTGACTGTGCAAATTGCATCATTCAATCTGCACTATGTTTTAATGTAATCCTTAAAGCTGGCTCTTGAGAATAGGAGGAAAAAATGCTAACTGCTAAGGAGTCACACATAGCAATTCTACAGCCCCATAATTTATTGGAAGAACTGCGATTCAAATTTGGCTCTCCCACAATGTTAAAAAATGCCACCACACAATCAGCCTATGAATTAGTTTGAGATATGCTTATCCCATTTTTTCCTGTTGGAGCTGTTCCACTGTATAAGCTGAATATTAATTGAAGCATGAATTTGCACAATGGTTTGCCAGCAGGCGAGCACCAAAAACCATCTTCTGAGTCCATCTCTCTTCTTAACAGCTAAGACACCATTCATCTGTAACAGCTTTATTCTTATACAATGCTTAAAGCTTAATGAATTAGAATTTCTGATAAAGCCATTTAAATCAGAATTCCTGACCAGATCTGATGCATAACCTACATTCCTCTAGGGACCTGAAACATCCAGTAGCAATTTTTGTGATGCCTAATGCAATTTCAAAGAGTCTGATTAAACGAGGCAAAAACTGGATACATTTCTGATTTAGAGTTTACAGACTACATTTCAGTGAGATCTCATGCAATTCTATTCTAATAAGCTAATTAATTTCCACTAAATAAATTATTTTAAAAATACAGGGTTCTGAGGAGGAACTGAGATAGAGCTTGTTTTTAATAGGGAAATGCATACATTATTTAGTAAAGGAATCAACTTACTATCAGACAACTTAGTAAACCCATAATCATGCTTAAAACTTGTTCTCTACTGAAGAATTATGGTAAGCATTTAGAAGAAAGTTCTATACAAAAGTGGGAAATGTACAGATTGAAGACCACTGTTTCTAGGGTCAATGCAAATGGATTTTGTTTCCCCTTCGCACGGAATCTAACCTCCAAATATCTCTCTGATATTTTGAGATATTTATCAGATATAAACAATCTAATGTTATAATATTATAATAATATTTTCCTAATATGAAATATCAAATTAATGGTAATTGATATGTATTATGCCTAAGTTCATGAGATCTAAACATCTCTGTATGTTTAGAGCTGTCAATTACAGCTAATTAAACACCCTGGACAATAGCTCTAAGTATTCACAGCTAAGATGAAATCCTGCTTGAAAAAATCAACTGTGATAAATAGCTAAGTCTATGTCTTTCCTAAAGACCAAATAATGAAAATAAAAAGACTGAAAACAAAACACACCCATGAAACTCTCTAGAGGACAGACAGCAGAAAATGCTTCATACTAGTGATTCAGCCTCTGCTTTAAAGACATTTGACTATGAATCATCTGATATCATTAAATTATTAGATCTAAACCACTTTCTAATGAACCTTTGAGTCTGTTTTTCCCTTGTCATCTTCAGGAGAGAGCAAGCATAACTCTTTATGGAAGGGCATGTGCATACTTAGCTTGCTTTTTTGAGTGGGAGAAGAGCTTGACCATTTTCTTGAACCTTAGCTTTTCTGCACAGAAACATATCAAGGCTGTAATGTGTGAAGAAACCATATTTCAGTGCTGGAAGGGTACTGGAATAGGGCTGGGCTACTCTTGTAGGAACCAAGTAATCTTGTCATGGTAGGAGTCCCAGTTTTGCTCCTGTTTGGCACTGAAGGTACACAGTGGGCATACTGATAATTGCCTGGACAACAAATACCTGGCTGACCTCAGTTACAAACACCGGAGACATCTCTGTGCTACCCTGCCATCAGATCTGCAACCACAAAGTGAACTTGTATTATGTCACTTTTGTAAAATTTGGTCGACAATTAGTTATGATATAGTTCAAAATCACATCTGCTCCCCTCCCCATCCTTCCATCCCCCCATTCCCTTTCTTTGTTCATCTTGCTCACTCTTTTCTCTACATTTTTGTTAGTTTGTTTCTTTGAAGTTCTTTCCAGCATTTTTCTCTCATGGGAAAAAAAAATAATAATATATTTACCACATTTACAACAGTTTTTAGGAGCAATTCTGCTTATTTAATCTTAATAGGCTTGCAGGGCTCCATAAAGTCTTTCAGCTATGATAAGGCTCTTCAAAGGTAAAAAAAGAAGCCTGGAAGCCTGCCATCACAGCTATCTCAGAAAGTATATGAAACACCACTGTTTGAAGAGTTCTTGGATCTTGTATCTGAATGCTATTATGGAAAGCTGGAGAGAAAAACTTCTAGGATGAGTCCAGGAACATATTTAATTCTTCTTCTGAATTTCCTGCACTAGCTCTAGATCTTGTCTGACCCTAACCCTATCAGTGACCTGACTACAAACAAGTCTGAATATTCAAAAGACAATCTAGTTCAGTATTAAGCCCACTTTCTTCACTTTATCCAAAACAGTAAAGAAAGAAAAATAACTAATCCAAAACTATATCTCCTGGGAATCTGACAGAACTTGTCCCCAAAAACTATAAATTTCAACATTTCCTTCTGGAGGGTTCACCAGATTACCTAAAATAATCAAATCAAAGACAACACTGACTGATAAAAGTTGCCAGATTTTTCAGCAAGAAGACATTACCAAAGCCAAGATGGGACACATTTGTTTCCGGAAGCTATTCATCTTATATGGACTAAGAATAAAGCGGAGTTATAAGCATATTTTAATTGTGTTATTTGTTTTTAAGAACATGATGTTAATATTTGGATCATTCCTCTTACAATTTCCATCTTTCTCTCCCTGGATATTTATGTGTGCAGAAAAAAAATGAGGGAAACTTCCTAAATTTTAAGCATCTAAATGATTGACACAATTAATTTTGATTAAATGTTGTGGTTTAGTATTAAAAAAAAAGAACAAAACCACAAACAAACCCAAAACCACCAAACCTTCAGAAGTCTCTCCCAGACACAAGATTTGAACCTCACCTATGGCTTAATCACAAGACAAAAAAGAAATATCTTAGGAAGACCAACACAAGTAACATAGATATCACAGTAAATATTTTCTCTGAGTGGTTATACTGAAAGCATCTTCTTACGAGCAGAGTTTCTTTTTTGTTTTGTTTTTTGGGTTTTTTTTGTGAGGAATGGTTGACCATGACAATTGTAGTGACTATTCCATATTCACAAAGGTGTCTTTCTTATGTCTCGAGGTTTGGGTTTTTGTTGTCTTTTTGATTTTTTTTTTGTTGGTGTGTGAGGAGGATTTTTCCCCCATGGATATTACCTAATATTTTTCTTCATATACCCCATATAAATACTGACAGAGTTCTTCCTGCAAAGCATTCCTGAAAAAATCATAGAATCATAGAATAGTTAGGGCTGGAAAGGACCTTAAGATCATCTAGTTCCAACCCTCCTGCCATGGACAGGGACACCTCCCACTAAACCATGCCAACCAAGTCTTACATAATGTCTTGGAAGACAAATGTCATTATTATTTTTGTCTGAAAATTGGCATTTTGTCATTCAGTCTTAAATGAAGTCCCCAAGCTAAATCGGGTCCTCAGCTCCCATACTTGTGACATTTTTAGACTAGATTGTGAAAAGTAGGTGCAAAACAATTCACTGACATGTTTCTCTTAGTTGTCTAAGTCAAATGATGCCAGTTGAAAAGCCACAATGCAGCATGGCTTGAGATACTTCGCCAGGTTTTCCTTAATAGTATCAAGCTGTTTCACCTGAACAACAAAAAGCTTCCAGTAAAGATAAATTCCGTTACTCTGTGTTGTACTGCACAGAACTTGCTTCTTTTCTGTTTGCTAATTTAAACATAAATCACTGAAATTGGCTTTTTGGCACGGCCATCCCTCAGTGGTGATGGAAGTTCAATTCTGAGGTGGACTGTGTTTAGAAAAATGGCAAGAAATCATTATCACTGTACATTCCCTCCATTTCTGTATGTGTTCATTTGGCTACAGTATAATTGTGTGACCCATAAGGTGAGCAAACTGGTGTAACCTTACCTTTACATGTTTAGGTCTTCTTACGACCTGGTGCTCTATTGCAGTTTTTTGTGGATACTGTGTGGCTTTACATGTACTTTTAAGGCTAGTTGTCTTAATCCCTCCATTTTCCACAAGTTTTGGTTTGGTTGTTTATGTTGTTTTTGGTTTGGGTTTGTTTATTTTGTTAGCTCTTGATCTAATGCTTGACAACTCTTGTTTTCAGTTTTTACCAGCTATAAATTCTGTTGCTTTCCTTCCTTGTCATATTTTCCCTAAAAATAACTGCCTACAGTTGTTTTTAGTTGTAATTTACAACCAGCACGTCATCGATCATGACAGTTTAAGTCATAGAGAAATTAATGTCTGGTATAGGAGTATAGTGTGGGTTTTTTTCTGCCCTTTAATCTTAAACGGGTTATGACTATGATAGCCTAATCTATGACTTGCAGTAACGTTTTACTAAGAAAATGATTGGCTGTATGGCTGGGCTTAGTCCCTTCAAGATAAAAAAAACCCAAACAAACAAAAAACAAACAAAAAAACCAAACCCCAAACCCATTTTCCCTTTAACAGATTGCTGTCAGGCCTGCTTCAAGAAGCAAATTTGCACTTACCAGTTCTTTTTGTCTAGGGTTTTTTTAATTCTCTGTTAATCACAGCAAACATAATATAGTCAATGAGAAGGATGTCACTTCTTCATTGCCAAGAGATCGAGTCAGTGGCTAAATTCCTCATTAATGTATGACACCTACTAGATGTTGTCCCAAAGCAGTTAAAACAACAGCAGTTAAAGTGGAACAAAATTGCTTTATTTCACCCACTGCTTGGCACCTGAGGGACAATGCAATTCTCTGCACTTAGAAGAGCTAACTTATATAAAAAGTTGTAACAACTTATTTTAGGTATCTTGCTGAACCAGCACCAATTTCTCCACTTAAGCCAGTCATCAAATGGCAATATAACCATGTCTTTGGCACCCTGGTGACAAAATAATATTCCCTATGATCTTAAATCATAAAATCTGGACTAGCATAGTGCAAAAATTTTTAAAGAAATAAATATATAAAGAAGATGAAGAAGTAGTGCTAAACAGCAGTTTGTGAATGCTTGCTATTAACATTTAAACTAGACTCTCCCACAGGACTTTGGAATGATTCAGCTGCGTACACATAAGAAGCACACATTTTTTTTTATTCTCTATCCACAGAATTTGCTATGTAAGTATAAAGTTCAACATGAATATCCATGTGAAAGTGCATTCATGGGTTTTTCCATTTATGTTTGCATGTATATATATTTATAAACATAACAAGAAAAAGGCTTCCAATTAAGTGAACTGGTTGAAAGTATTCTGATAGATTACATGCAAATTATTGCTATATTATCTTCCAGAACATGAATAAAGTACTGTACACCAACTTAGATTCATACAGAGAGCTTGCTTGTTTTGCCATCTAACTCAGACACATAATAGTTTCAGTATTTAAACTTCAGTCACATCTTCCAACAATCCCAAATCCTCTCACAGATGGGTTTCTGAATCTCAAAACTATTTTTTCAACAAAATTTCCAAACCTCAGATCTCGCTAGATAGTCTCTGGCTGAAAGTAATAACTGTCAGCTGCAAACCCTGAAGTGCATTAAAGATTTAAGGCAAAATAAACTAAACTGAATGTAATAGTGTAAAAAGTTATGTGAAGATTATATTCTGTTTGGATCTTCATTTTCTTAATATAGGTCAATTAAAAAAATCCTTCTTTTTTCATTTTTACGTTCATTTGCTACACAATTTCTTTTCCTTGCATTTGCATTGCCACGGAAATCAGTCTTAATTCTACTGACTACAAAAAATGTGGGTCCTGCCATTTCTGGTAAGAGTTCTAACCACTTAATACATAGAAATACATGACTACAGAGCATAGTTTTGAGTTTTCATTTAGAAGAGAAAATAAAAAGGAGGGGGAAAAAAAAAAAAAAGACTGTTTGGGTCATACATAGTCAAGGCAAGGAAGAAGAGTTAAAAGTCAAGTTTGCCATCCTGGAAAATTACTCAATGCATTAAAAATAACACATGCTAAAAACTGGGACGAAAAACTCCACAAAATTTTGAAATATTCCAGGAATCAATAACCAATCCTAAACAACTTTTCTAACAAAACACTTTCTTAAAATTTTACTAGGCTCCTATAAGTTTAGCATGGGTGGCTGTCATTAAGAAGAGGAAGAAAATGATGCAATCTAATCAATGACTTCACTCCAGAAGCTGTCATTTCTGTCAGACTTTTCACCAATGAACACTAGTAAAACACACAGTCAGACTTCATGTCCTTGAGCTATTATGGGCTTTATCGAAGTTATGCTGCATTCTATTGATTTATATGGATCAAATTTGGACAGACATTTAGATAACACTTTGAGCAGATTCTAGTTCTTCAACTAACAAGAGGCTTTTTCCTAGGCTTAGATTAAAACCAGGGTGACATCCAAACTTTATTTTCATATATATAACACAATTATGTAAGTAAAATCTGCCTCTTCTGAAAAAAGGTACAAATAATAGACCAGAACAGCCTCTTTTCTGCCATTTGTAATTTATAAGTCGGTCCTCTCAGTCCTTAGTTTTCCTGTGCAGAAATCTAAGATAAATTTTAGTTTCACTTGTACAGAAAGATTCTGGGCTGACATGATGTCCTCATACTAATATCACTCACAGCTATTTAAGTGTGTCTTGATTAAATGGAACCTGATGGGTTCAAGTAACCTTACTTTTTCCATTATAGAAAAAAAACCCAACTTCCTACAGTTGTTCCTGTTACAATATCAATTGAAACTGTGTCTATATGTTTGAATATTCCTTGTCCTACAAGAGAGGACCAGGTAATACCAATTTAGAAGTACACTAGATACATAAAAAATGCATGTTTAAAATTTTGGTGAAATTGAGACAGACCTCCCTTAAAATCCTTTCCCACAAAGGTAGATTTCTATTCATATGGAAAAGAATGAATTTTTGCGAGAGACTTTATTCGGGAAAGAAGAGCTCATACGTCGTATGACAGACAGACTTGTCGACTCATGTCCTGCTTTGACGTTCCTCTTTTTTCTTAATTACAAAGAAATACAGAGTGGAAGTCAGAGGATGTAGAGCATGCTGTGTTTTGAAATCCATAAGCATCACACTTCTAAACATTCACACTGCTCAGGTGCATTCTGTAAGACTGGTTTCATAAAGAAATAGTGGATTTCATCAGTGCAGAAAAGTTAATGCTTCCAAAACCATTAATAGTTTCAAACTCCTATTTCTCTTCAATGATAATTCAGTCTTTTCTCTGCCTCCTAGAAGATAGCCGTATTCACCAACATGTTGCCTACTTGAAATAGAGTCAGTCTAATCACCCACCCCTCTACAATTAGTTTTCCCAGAGCCGAATGCTGACTGGAGAGGAGATTTTCTAATCACAAGCAGGTGATTTAATATATAAACAAAAAATATACCAGAGAACTTGAGGGTGGGGGAGGGCTTGTAGGGAGCAAAATCAACCAAAAAAAAATAAATCTACAACACTTGAACCCTGGCAGACCACCCCCTGGCTATATGAATACTGGAATCAGGACACTAAAAAGCTCAGAGGGTCTCAGGGAATGTACGCCAGCATGAAAGCAGGAAGACTGTGAATCTCAGTATGCAAAAAAGTAATGGAAGAGAATGGAAATCAGGAGGTAAAAAGGAAAAGATTATATATTATCTGAAGACTCTAACGCTGCTCCAAGACCAAAACATAAAACAGATTGCCTGGTGTGTGGACACAGTAGTTGGCTATCATTTCATGAAAATGAATGCTTGTATCTGACAAAATATAAGCTCCACATACAGATGAAAGCTGCTAACAACATCATCAGGCTGGTTTTAGTAACAGTTTTTAGAGTGAAAAGCTGCAGACAGACATTTTTCAAAAGGTATCTGCAACAAAATTCTAAAGCATCCTTAGCAAGGAAGCTCTCAAGGATTCCATCTCAGAGAAAATAAAGATTTTAGTGCTTCCATTTTGTTTTTCAGCACTATGCTATATATAATAATTTCTGGGAAAAAAAAAAAGTCCTCAAGTATGTGATGAAATCCTTCAACAGAAAAGCTGAACATAACATATGGAACCCACAATTTTTAAACAATCCACAAGATAAAGTTTGACCTCATTAAACATTTGATTAATAACTCAGGATAACAAAACTGTAAAATTTGAAGTTTGCTGTGAAAAACTTTGCAAACAAAATAAAAGGCTAAACCAGTGTAGCAAATGGTTTCCAATGAACTGTTTGCCTGCAGAATATATCTTGGGAAACCAACTTCCTGCTTTACCCTTGAAAATTATTTCAGACCAGTATTTGAAAACAAAAATTTTGTTCTTTCTGCCTATCAGAACTTGCTTTTCAAACATTTTGCTTCTTATTAAGTGGAAATTGCCCATCGTAAGTGGCATAATACCACTGCTTCTGAATTTGTAAAGCAGTTCCCACAGAGGAAAGAAAGCAAACGCAAGCTTCACCAACTCCACTGAAATCAACCTAAGATTTTAAAAGTAAGCATTTATGCAAAACTGACATAATCCTGTATATATATGTTATCAAGAATTGTGTTCTAAAGGCTTCTCATTACCTAAACACTATCTTAAACCTCACTCTTATCTACAAAGCCATTTTATGAAAACAATTAAGCAGCCACAAATTTTATAACCAGGTTAGCTTGGTGACTGTCTTCGCTTTTTCAAACATTTTGTATTTGGAAGAAAAGGATAGGTAATGCAGGCTTTTCTCTTTTCTTATTTTGTTTTTAACAGAATTTAAAATGGCTTCCTGCAAAGTATTCCCTTGAGATTTTGCACAGTGATCCTCAGCTGTTATTTCTCTTTTTTGCAGGGAATATTCTATTTCCTACACTTTCTCTGGGAATGAATCATATTCCTCCCGGAGTCACAGGCTTTTTGCTTTTGTGAGAAATCAACTTATTTCCAGGTGGATAATGCACAGACGTTCATGAAGACTTCTGCTGTGAGAATGCAGCCTGTCTGCACAGTAGTGGACTAACCTACTGCACTACAAGGCAGTCTCCTGAACTGATATCCATAGAAAGTCTGCTCTGAAAGCTAATGAGATGAGATTATGCAGCTCTGCATTTATTAACAGCATAAAATTTAATGTTTATTGATACCATCTGACTTATGCATGCTTTTTAGTATCTTTTTTTACAATTTGTATTTGTGTAAAACAGTTTATTCAATTTGTTGCCCTGACAGTAAAACCACATATTCCCTACTGGAAGAACAGGATTTTGCCTATCAACAAGATTCTTGATCTTTTTGGCCCTATTCCTGTAACACACCATCACTGCTGTGGCTTTTTGATTCCTTTAAGTTACATACTGTTGAAAAGTAGGTTCTTGGACCACAATGCATGGAAATCTAATCAAAACTGTATTTGATAGGTGGTATTTGAACTCATTACTCAAATGAGGGATTTTGAACAGAAAAGGTTAGGGATGTATACAAACAGATGGGCACTTACACTTTCAAGATACCTATCTAAGCATAGGTAGGATCTGTTACAGAAGTAGGTGTGGATATGTAAAAGAAAATAAGCATAGAGCATTAACTGAAACAGAATAATGATTTACTGCTTTTATTACTACAGGAACAAGAGCAATTAATCTTCTAATACAGGATGACCATCTGTCCTTAAGAAGACAGGATGAATATTTTCGGTAATTTGCAAAGTTAACATTTGAAAAAACACTAACTATTTTGACATTAAATTGATACGGATCATACAGCAGGAAGGAACCCTATTGGCTAGACCATCTCCTGATGTCAAGACAGGTTTAGCAGTTTCCAGTCACTATTGACAGACATTGTCTTCACTGTTTAAAACTGTCCTATTATGGATAATCAGTCTCCACCACAGTGTACAACAGCACAGTGTTTTTGACTCCTCTTCAGTTTGGAGCTTCAACAATCAGATGCTTTGAAGGAAAAAAAAAAAATAAAAAATATTTCCTACTTAATCCTACCTGTACTTTTTTTTTTGTTTCTGTGTTCGATGAATTCCAACTGAAATGTATACTTCTGACTGAACCACGACTTGGATTTTTAGTACATTTCTTCCATTTTCCATTACTCTTTTTCAGTTACAAACCTGCCTTCTAACCTGCCCTGTTCCTCCCAGCTGCATGATGCTGTCAAGTATACTAAGTACAATTCTACTCCATTATTTGAACAACTAATGAAGACACAAAGCTGTACAAACCTCCCGACAGTCCCCCTGGAAAACCTGACTAATTCCAATTCAGTAATGGATCATGCAGAACTACTCTTTTGTGAACAGAGTACCCAGCCAGGTTTGCATGAATTCTGCAAGAGTTTCACAATACTATTATGAGAAAGAAAAATCCAATTATATCAAAGACTTAAATTCAAAATAATGTAAAGGGCAGCAAGGTGCAAAACTGATAAAGTCTTCCACATATATTGTTGTGCACCCCACATTTGTGATACTGATAAATCTGTGTGTCAGTTGGACAATTTTAAGACATGAATCATGTCTGAAGGTGTATCTGTTTAAGAAAAACGCTGTTTCTACAGCTTCAGACCTCACGATGTTGTCTTATTAGAAAAAGTAGTAGTCAGGAAAAAAAAACAAAACAACAAAAAAACTACAAAAAAAAGACTTTTGTTTTGCCCTTAGTGTTATTAAAAATTGCCGAATCTAAATATTACAATTTCTGCTGTGCCGACAACACAGTATTTTCAGGGAAAACTTTAACAGCTTACATGGGACTACAGCATAACAGAAAATTATTTTTAAAATGTATATCTAACTGGTCTTGCTTTATGTGCAGAGAGTACTTTCAGCTGTGGAAAACTGCATTTGGAACACACAAATAAATCAGCAACCAAACAAGATCAAAACAAGATCTTTTCTTCTGAGCAACCTCTGTTACCTTTCAAAGCATGATACCCACTCAGTCTTGAATGGAACTGAAAAATAGTAAGCTTTCCTAAAATTCCCAGAGGTATCAAAATAAAGCCACCATGCTGCAAACTCTTCCATTTATGTGTAAACTCAAGATGTAAATAAGCTCATAATTTTTAATAGCATTATTAATATATCTAAAGTATATGAAACATTATTGGCAGGCTTAAATAACTCAGACGGCTGATTCATTATATTGCTAAACCAACATAAATTATTAAAAAAATTAATATAAACATGAATAAAAAAATATTCACTGAAGTAAAACACAACCCGAACTGTGATATAATATATAGTTCAAGTAACTGCAAACCCCCCAGTTATTCTACTTTTGCCTGGTAACAGTAACTGTGGAACTGTAAATACGGCCAGTATTAATAAATACTCCTTCTAATATCAATCTACAATAAAGAAGTGGTTTCACATTAAAAAGATAAAGACAGTACATGCGTGAAAGATTGAAATCCCAGGTGACTTGACTATTTATTCTTGCTGTAACTCCCCACTACCTTTCTCTCCAGGGTGTTTGAGTGAGCGCTGCAAGATCAGTCTACATTATAGTGCTTTTAAGACAAACTGAAGATAAAACAAAGTTTTAACGGCTGCTCAAGGCCAGTCATTAAACCAAAATTCTCACAATTATCTCAAGGACCACTTGTGTCAGTAAGCTCTGTTCAGCACAACAATCAGTAATGTTTATACTAAAATTCTCAAAACCTTAAATATATCTTCTTTCCCTGTCTGTCCCCTTTATGACTATTGAAAATGAAACTGAAATACATTTGTAAATTCATAGAAGTACAAATATTGTTTCTTTTACCCATAACTTGTTTTTCCAATGAAATATGTTTAGGATTTAACAACTTTATTCTTCTTTCTAGGTCACTGCTTTATTTCTCAACGGACAATGTAATAAAAGTCTAGAACTAGTCTTCTCAGCACTTTTAACTGTCCTCCTGATTTGTGCAACACTTCATGTGTTCTAACTGAACTTAATCCTGATTGCTTTTATTTAGGATTAGATTATCCACCACAATCCAGCTGTGGAGAAGAGTGGTGCAGTCATGAATGCTTACAAAGCTATGCTAAGTTCTTGATCAAAACTTTTCTGTTCTTCATATTCCCTTACTAATCAATCATCAAGAAGCATCAAAAGAAGCATAATCAGGTTGAAGAAGATGATCCTGCCCTTCTACTCTGCTCTCATGAGACCCTACTTGGAGTGCTGTGTGCAGTTCTAGTGTCCTCAGCATAAGAAGGATAAAGAGTTATTGGAGCAAGTCCAGAGGGCCATGAGGATGATAAGTGGGCTTGAGCATCTCCTGTATGAAGACAGTCTAACAAAATTGGTGCTATTCAGCCTGGGAAGAGAAGGCTGCATGGAAACTTCATAGCAGCCTTCCAGTACCTGAAGGGGGCCTACAAGGAGAGACTCTTCATCAGGGACTGTAGAAATAGGACAAGAGGCAACGGGTTTAAACAGTGGAGATTTAGGTTAGGTATCGGGAAGAAATTCTTTACTGTGAGAGTGGTGAGGCACTGTGTAGGGAGAGGCAACAGGCTGCCCAAGGAAGTTGTGAATGATCCATCCCTGGCAATGTTCAAGGACAGGCTCTACAGGGCTTTGAGCACCCCAGTCTAGTGGGATATGTCACTGCCCATGGCAGGGGGTTGGAACTAGATGATCTTAAGGTCCTTTCCAACCTTACCCATTCTATGATTCCAAAATTAAAGAAAACTTGTGAGTCAATACAAAAGCAGTTTAAGAAAGCAAAAGCAAAGGTTATGTGCAGAAGCAAAGGAAAATAAAGATTCAATTCTCTGCTCCCCATCAGCAAGCAATGACTGGTCACTTCCCAGGAAACAGGGCTTCATTACATGTGACAGCTGCTTTGGAAGACAATGTAGTAAATAATGAATGGCCCCCCTTCCTCCTTTCTCCTAGCTTTTACTGCTGAGCAGACATCATATGTCTGGAATATCCCTTTGGTCAGTTTGGGTCAGCTGTCCTGCCTATATCCCCTCCCAAGACCTTGCCCATCCCCAGCCTACTGGTGAGGGGGGAATGCTGGAGAAACTGCCTTGATGTTGTGCAAGTACTGCTCAGCAGCAGCCAAAACACTTGACTGTTATCAACACCTTTCTTTCTACCAATACAAAGGACAGCACTACAAGGGCTACTACGGAGTGTATTAACTCCCTTTCAGCCAGACCCAATAAAAAAGCAATAATAATTATCCTCTACCAGACTCATTACCTCCTTTTATGGTTTAACGCTAACTGGAACTAAGTACCATGCAGCTTCTCACACACTCCTCTCCCTTCCCCATCCAAGTGGGATGAGGAGGAGAACTGGAAGAAGGTAAAACCCACAGGTTGAGAAAGAGCAGTTTAATAATTCAAATTAAATAAAATATAATAATAAGAAGGAGAGAAGATTGAGAATTACAATACTAATATGAAAAAGAGAAAGAGGGGAATAAAACTCAAGACACACAAGTGATGCACAATACAAATGTTCACCACCTACTGACTAATGCTCAGCCAGTCCTTCAGCAGCGATCAGTGGCTCCTGGCCAACTCCCCCGCATTTATACACTGAGCATCATATTCTGTGGTATGGAATATCCCTTTCCATAGTTTGGGCCAGCTGTCCTGGCTGTGCACGCTCCTGACTTCTTGTGCACCTGCTCACCAGCTGAGCGTGAGAAACTGAAAAGTCCTTGACTTAGGGTAAGCACTACTTAGCAACAACTAAAGCAACTGTGTGTGGTCAACATTATTCTCCAACTAAAGCCAAAACATAGCACCCCACCAGATACTAGGAAGAAAATTACCTCTATCCCAGCTGAAACCAGGACACTCCCCATTTCATACTCTAAAGAAGTAAAAATTACTTTCCTAAGCCTCTGGATGGCTCTGGGTCCCGGGTTCACCTCCTATTTTTATTATGTGCAAATCTAAGCAACTTGTTCTTTTTTCATTCTTATATACTTTTTTTTTTAGGTAAGATCACCTCAGCACTGATCTTTAATAAGCTACACATAATGTCAGAAACCAGATCTAAGGTAAACCTTCAATATCTCTTTAAGGGGGGAAGAGAAACGATAGAAACAAATACAGTATATTTAAGTTTAAGAATAGACAAAATGCTTGGATCTAGCAAAATTAGACAGGAAAAAAGGGGGTCCAGGATCCCCCTTAATTCAGGTTGCAACTTTACCTGATGCTAAGCTGTGCCCCACACAAAGAGAAAAAAATATAAATTAAAAAAAAATCCAAAACTATAGAGGGGAGGGAAATGGGGAAAAATGAGAAAACAGAAAAAGATAAATTCCTGAGTCCTCCTGAAGTGCTGAGCAGAACACCACTCGCTTGCAGACACAGCAAGAAAACCACTGCTTTTCTTACTACTGGCCTATTTTCTACATTCTGTCTGACTTACCAGCTACCAGCTTCTGCAACCAAACCAGTGCAAGAAGTGTCTTAATATAAATTATGGCAGAGAAGGAGCACTCAGCTTGCACAAGCCCACCGCTATTTTCACATAATGCAGAATAAAACTGCTTTTACTTAGTCATTTCACTCCAATTTTGTCTTTTCAGGGTTTGTTGATGATCAAACTTTTCCTTTACTACCTTCTTCCCATTCCCATTTTCATAATCCTGCACCACCTCTTATTTCATTACATTGCTGTGCTCACTTCCTCCCTTGAAGCATAACTTGCTCAAGTTACTTGCTTATTACTCTAGCTGTTGCCTTGCTCTTTCTTCTTTCCTTATTTACTTCCTCACCTTTTGTATCACTCCCTTCTTTCAGAATCTTACCCTTTTTTCCCCAAAGTTAATGACCACAGTCTATTATCACTGAATAATAAAGGCAGCATGCATAGCATTATACATTTTCATAGAGGCAGATGTTTAAATGCTTTGCTGAGTGCTCTTACTGATTACTAAATGCTATACTGAATTCCAAAATTGAGACTCTAACAGTTAAATGCTGACACCTCACTGGCCTCTAGCATTCAGAGGAAAATGAAGCTGTTCTTCTTTGCCATATGTGAAATCAGTTAACCATTTCCTAGGTAGGTTCAAGCCACTGTATATAATAAGTGCATTCATCCACGACCAATGCTGACTCAAGACTTTTTCAGCTACCAAGTAAAGATATGAACATCACCTTTGATTTAGATCTAGCAGAACCATTAAATGACTTTGAAACTGATGTGAGATGTTTCAGAATGAGAAGCTGAATCAAGTCATTACAAAAACAGCTTACCAAAGCATAACTCAGTGCTGTCCTCTCTTCCTCCTTAGTCTACAAGGTTAGATAGGCTATCAGAACAAAAGAGCAAAAGGCAATGAGAAAAAAAATTGAAAGCATAGTTCATAGCAAAACAATTATTACATAAAGCATCAACCTCCAAACAAGGACAGTTCTGGACCCACAGAAAGATTAAACACTTTCAGGAACATATAATACATCTTTCTTTAAAGTGGTATTTAAACCAGGGCAATTTTTGTGGGAAAAGTTCTTATTTCAGTAGAGAGAGAGAGAGAGAGAGAGTTTATGGCATGTGGATACAAACTGGTCAACCCACTTCCTGAAGCCACAATTTCTCACACTTTACAAAACCCCCAAGCTCTACTTCACTTTAAATTTAAAATTTGGACCTTTATGTACACCCTCTTCAGAACATTGGCTGCAGCTCACTAAGAGATGTGGAAGAACAGATGATCTACAGATGAAATTCTCAGCAAGAAAATTCCTTACATTGCTTCCTTAGTCTCATCAGTGACCTCGAAAAACCAAATGTTGCAATAATTCCATATAAAAAAATCTCCCCCCCCCCCCAAAAAAAAAAAACCAAACAGAAAAACCCAAACAAAAAAAATCTCATCAGAACATTTGTTAAAAAACAACTCTGTTCCTTGGTGGAAATGGCACTGACTGATTCAGATAAAACAGGAGGCACTGACTGATTCAGCTAAAACAGGACTGTGGGTCAAACTTAAACAGGGGAAGTTTAGGTTGGGTATAAGGAAGAAGTTCTTTACTGTAAGGGTGGTGAGGCATTGGAATGGGCTGCCCAGGGAAGTTCTGAATGCTTCATTCCTGGTGGTGCTCAAGGTCAGGCTGGATAGAGCCTTGGGTGACACGGTTTAGTGGGAGATGTCCCTGCCCGTGGCAGGGGTGGTGGAACTAGATGATCTTAAGGTCCTTTCCAACCCTAACTATTCTGTGATTCTACGATTCTATCAGTGAAAGCCTACATTTATTTTAAAATATCTTTTTTAAAAATGTGTGTGGCTTAATGAGCATAGTCTAAATGCAAACTTATTTTGTTTAAAGAAATGAGCATGAGATATGACTGCCATGGCTATGTATACTTGTTTCTACTTTCAAAGACTTTGAAACATCATTCCGTAAAGAAATGGCTATTATCTCTTAAAAGACATCTTGTTAAACTACTCAAAAAGTATAAACCAACCATAGTTGACTAAGATTTTTAAGAATTTTCTAATATCATGACAGTTTAACCCAGAGACTGCTTCTAAAACAGTTGCTGGATGCATGCCAATGCCAAATAAAGAAAAGCAGATAATTAACAGTTTTTAAAAGGTTGACTGATGGGAAGCTTAAATGATGACATCTGTTCATACACATTCCTGAAAGAAGAAATTTACAGAGAAGAGTTTGATTTCAGTGTGTTAACAAAAGGTCTGAAGCATAACAATATACTATTGTATTACACTCGTGAGGGGAAAGATATAAAAGTTAGCCAGATTCTATATATTTGGTTGAACAATCAAATTTGTCAACAAATTCTAATGGAATGGGCACAGCAATTGACATTTTATCAATCAAGACAAAAATAAAGATTCCTATTTCTCAGTTTTTTCAACATTTTATACAAAGGTGGAATCTTCTGAAGTACTGTCTAGTTAAGCTAATTAGGCCAGATAGCTGTGAAGAAATGCTGCACAAAGCAGTGAACCCTCAGACAAAAGTGTAAGAAAATGTGAAATGCAAAGCAAGAAAAATGTAAGTTTGCATATGAAATCAAGATCTACTTAATATGTAGCAGACAAGTTAATATTCTTTTTTATCTTCCAGACCACCGACTACAGTACTTCAGTCCCAGGTGAGCCTATTCTTACATGTCCACCCACTTGAATAGCTTCACTTATTAATCAGCTATGCAAAGTCAGGAGTATACTTTCTTGTTTAAGGGATTTGAGTTTGAAGAAAACTATCTCATCTCAAAAAAAAAAAAAAAAAAAAGGGAAGAAAAGAGCCTTCTTTGCCTTCTTTCTCTTCTTAGTTACCAGAGAATAGAGCCTCCATTCTCTTCTTATTCATTACGCAGCATTTAAATGCAGTCCTAAAAATCAGGACCTGCTATATCACTAAACTGGAGCATAACTAATATTAATGATTCCCAGATAAGGAAATGCCCCACTGAAAATAGCTTGCAGCCTTATAAATATGTATGATAACACTGCCTGAAATTTCTCAAATCATAAGCTCTACAACGTTCCATTCAGCATTGGAAATTTATGTGACCATCTAATGACAAATTCTTCTTCAAGAATTAAGGTGTGTAAGAATTAACCTTAAGAAGCATGATTCCTGTACAAAGCTTTATCATAAAAAATGCACCTGAATTAAGAAGGAGCTATGGAAATGTTCAAGGCATGTGCACGTATCAGAATATCACAGAAAATTATCTTCACAGTGTAAATTCAGAGTGTGATATAGAGCAGTTAATATCTATAATAGGAGCAATATTTGCAAAGCTGTTGATTGGTGAATAAACCACAAGAGAATTCAGGTGGTGCTACTTTCTGTTGGTGTACTTTCATCTGAATTCAGCATCATAAAAATTGCTTTATTTTTGACTAGTTTTGCTAAAAATGGATCTGTTTTCATGAGGCACGAAATTCTAATTTCATTGCCCTACTTTTCAATGAAGAACCTTATGAAAAGTACAGTTTTGATAACAGCATTTGTGTATAATATAGTGTATTGTTACAGGATATTGTTTACCATTCACTTTATCACGAGATATGATCCATATAGAATAACTGTCTGCTATGCTACCAGCTGAAAGTATTTAGACACCTAAATATACAGCCAGGTGCCTTACTAGGATTTCTAATGCACTTGGTTACACCTTTAGACAAATAATTACCCTTAAAAACTGTGATACATTACTACAAGGGATAATGTTCTCTGTGTATTCACGCCACTAGCTCAGTTTCTATTAATGGGAATCTGCCCTTTGTTTATTAAAATGCGGGGATGCTTTAATTTGAAAAATGTAAATAAATAAAAAGAAAAAAAAAATTATTAAACACTCTTTCATCTAGTGAACATTACAGAATGTTTAAGACATGCTTCTGGGAATTGCTTAAGCATATGCTCTTCGTAACTTCATGGGTTTTACCCTGACATATTTGGTTAATTCCTTTGTGGTTTTTCTGCCATACAAAGATGTAAGTTCTAAGGGAGAGACAATGGGAACTGTCGCTCTGTGGCAATATACAGTAAGAACCTCTAACATTGAGGTACTGAAAAACAGGTCTCTCTTCAGTTCTTTCTCACTGTTAATAAATTCCATGACAAAGAGTTACCACACCTCTAATGGTTTTCAGAAAGAATTGCATAAATCTGTACACACTTGTGCTATAAATCTCAGTTAGCAGACATTTGAAATACATGAGAGATCTGATTTTTTTAGTAATGGCTTATGTCCAGCAGTATTTATATTTCATTATAGGTTTATAGCATTTACTCGTGATACTGTGCAAGTAGTCTTAAAAACAATTAGTTCTAAATTAACACATAATCAGTAAGTAATGATTACTCAGTTAAACAAAAAACCAAAACCAACTAAAAACAAAAATGCAAACAAAAAAAACCCAACCAGAAACAAAACAAAACAAACAAGAACAGAAAAAACACATCAAAACCAGAAATAATTTGACAAAATTATACTGCTTTTGCCACTGCAGAAATAGGAGTGGATAAAGAAATAAAATGGCGCTATGAAGTCATCTTGTTGGAAGTTTTGGGCTCATGTGTTTGAAATCCGTTCCATCTGGGCAGTGAAATGCTGGAGCAGCAACCTGGAAATTTGGCATTCACTTGCACACTTACAAATCATTAACCTGAACTTCTGAAACATCCTCTATTAGAAATTCCTGTCCCTTGGAGAAATTCATGGATTCAGAAAAATGAGTTAGGATTATGAGTAAGAGTAAAGAGAGACTGGAAGAACATAGTAAGTTGAAACAAATGAGATGAATGGGAAAAAGATAAAGACTAATATTGGAACAGAACTCAAATAAGAAATACTAAACAGGACAAAACTTGTAAGCATATCAAAACCAGAAGAAACTAATGCTAGTGTCAATTAGCAGAGCTGTCCCAACAACTAACACTGATTCTATGGAAACGGCTTCAGAATAAGGAACCTTTCTAGATACTGAACTAACCACCGGGCAAAATTAAAAGCACTGTATCAGCCTCAGCTAGGCTATGCTTGAACCTTAAACTCAATGACTAATATTAATGCAGCTTTAAAATATAAAATCTATCCTAACAAAATAGATATACTCAAGCTAATGTGGCATGTCTTACTCCGATTACCTCTCAGTTGTTGTTCTTAAGAAGCATTTTCTATTTCAACTGTATTTCTTTACCACTTTTTCCAGTAGCAGAACTGTATAAAGAGAAAATAACTCACCAAAGAAAACTTACGAATGTTTTACTATTGCCCGTTTTAATCTCTTGTTAGCATTTTTTCTGTAGGATTTTTGTAACATGCTGCATTTGACTAGAGGCCTTATCAGAGCATGAGCGTTTTACCAGATTAAAGGAATTCTCTCCCTTCTAAATTTTGCACTGCTAAATTTAATTATATTGGATCAAGAATAAGGTATGTTAAAACTGCAATTTTAAAGTAACTGACTATGGCAGTCTGCCTTTTCACTTATTACAGCACACCATTTTCTAACCAAATTCAACTTAGACAAAAATAAGAGTATTTCCATAAACCTAACGCAGATAAAAAGCTCTGTGGCAATCACTGATTGCACTAGATTTAAACCGATTTGTATCTGTTAGTAGCTGTTGTATTTCTATATTGCCCAGACATGATTTTTCTCAGTATCTTGGAATTCCAAAAGTTGCACTGAAACATGGAAATAGATCCTGGTTTAATTACATGTGGCACAACCAGAGAATACGAGATCTCCTTCTCTCTCCTGTATAGGTTATCACTAAATCTTTGAATTGAACCTAAACAAATTAAAGCAAGAGATAATTTCAATTACTGATTTACATTACAAACGACCCATTTGAGAATTCAAACTGCATACTTAGCACAGGCTCTGCTAAGTATAGATACCTTGTTGCCTTCAAGGTTGTATTTCTGGGTATTGCCTGCACTGTGAAATAGGGCACCCTTCCTAAAATAGGAGTTTTAAAGGCTGAAAGGTAATGTGCTTTTAACAGAAATATAACATTATCAGAAGCATCTAGGGCTTTGAAACAGAATTTTAATTTCTACCGTTGCACTTGCTCTGGTTTTTCTTTCTGTCAGCAGGCATTCCCTGCCTCTCTGCTAAGAACTTTCATCTTCCTAGATTTCTGTCCCTGTGTATGCTCATCAGCCTCCTCTGCTCTATGTATACACTTCTTCACTGTACATTATGGGATTCTGCAAGGACCGTAATATGTATGAGGTTTTCCATTCCTTATGTTTTCCCGTCTCTTCACTTTCCTAGGCCTGAATCTACTATTTAGTAAGCTTACTCTTTGTTGATTATAGAACAACGTAATTCTACATTAACCTTCCTTTCAAACTGAGCAAGTACTTTAAAGATTCATTTTCCTCAAGATAAATTTTGATAATCTTAATATGTAAAAATGCTACACTCTGGTAATGAGATTCAGATGCTTCTAAAACCACTTTCTATTCATATGGGTTTTACACTGCAATCACAAATTCACAAACTACCAAATATTCATTTAATTTCCAACAGCCTGATGGAGTTGTTTCCCATATTCTTATTTAATGAATTTCACTGTTAATCAGAATAGTTCACCAGTGGTGATCAACAAACATTTTGGATATTTACAGAATAAGTTTTATGAAGAACAGCCATAGACAAATCCACAACATAACCCCACACTAGCTACTATGAAGAAAATTATCTCTGCCCTAGCCAAAAGCAGCATGCTATCCCACCCTCAGAAGTAAAGATCACTTGAAATAAAATCACAGTTTTTTAAATTTTAAAATAGAGACTCATGATTTGGACACATGGTCCTGGACAAAGGACTTATTGTTTGGGAGGAATACAGAATCCACATCAAAGTCAGAAGCAAGTGTAATCCCTACATTTGCAGTAGGAAAAATTTAAAATACAGAAAGCTCCAGTTATAGCATGATATCCAAACTTCGACTTTGCACTAATCACTTTTAATTGAACAAATGAAACTCAGAAGGAACATTCAGGCAGTGTGTGTAATAGGTTCCTGGACAGACTGGATGTCTTGATGAGGAATCTTGATGTGCTCAGATTATGAATTTGCTGGGTACACACAAATCAACAGTACTCACTGGCTCAGCAGGACTGTGGCACACACATCAAGTCCCATGCGTCTGAGCCTCTTACTTTTATTAGATCTGTGATTTTCTCAGCTTGACCATCTTCACACATTCTTATGAAACTGAAGCTGACTAGCCATGACAGCAAACATTTAAATTCATAAGTGAGATAAGGGCAAGAAGATCTTACTGCAGATGACTAAATACTTTAGGTGGATTCAAAACTCCTGGTGTCACTAAGTGGTCAAATACCTAATTACTGCTTGCTTTGGTGCATGATATAAATTCTAAATAGTTTTATAAAAAATTGTTTGATCTAATCACTGAAGCCCCTGGGCAAATGGCATACCTCTGTGACAGAAAGCTACAGAATTTTGCACCACAAATAAACATAATAGCTACAGACATCCTGAACTGAGAATTTTCTGCAAAGGGTAGGGCTCAAGGCACCAGGCATAAAACAAGCAGATCTGATTATATCTGCTTTTGTACTTGCAGACAGGAAAGCTGCAGAAACACATCACACACACACGCACACACACACACACACACAAATCAGAGGAAAGTAAATTACACAATAGCTCTTTTTTTTTTTTCTTCTAGGAAACAATATGTGAATTCATAGAGCAAACATTCATTTATTTTATCCAGCCACTCAAAATAGTACATATGGAAGATTCTTATAAGCAGTTCAGAGACTGTTATTCACAATAAGGGGCATCAGTAATCTTAACAGTATCATCCACATTTTAGAATCATGTCTTTATGCTCACATAGCAATCTGTAATTCTTAAATAAAGATGATAAATTTAATCCTGTATGATGTTTCCAGATTTCCACATCCATCTCTATTGCTGCTTCCTGTAAATACTATGTTCACACTTTCTACACTCCATCCACTTCAACCTGGTTACTTATATCGTATTTCATATAAAAATAAAGCATCTGTGTAATTAGCCATCTACTATCACAATTGGATTAGAATCACAGAATCATTACAGTTAGAAGGGACCAAAAGAAATATGTGATCTTGGGAAAGTGGGAGTTAAAACACCACACTTCTACACTCTTCTCAACATTAACATGAAACTGCTATTTGAGAATGAACTCCCACTTACTAACATGAAACTTATGAATTCATAGATAGCATACTTGTTCATTCCCTCAATGCAGTTAGTTGCCTTAAGCCTATTTCTTTGCAAAAAAATGCGAGAACAAGAAACACATTAATTCTAAGAAATCAGTAGAACATTATACACAGCTGTATTTTTGTGCATGATTTCAGAGTCAACTCCAACAAGATGAAAGAAAAATAGATCTTTTATTTAAAAGGGATTAAAGGAGTGAGTTATAAATAAGAAATTATGTAATTAAGACCTAATGTAAACTTAGAAAAATAATCCTATAACTTAAGGTTTTTATTCTCAAACCTTTTATTTGGTTTTATTTAACCCATCTCAAATTTAGATTCCAGCCCAAGTTGCATACTGCAAGCTTCATACTAAGCACTATGTGCAAGCATGCAAAGCAGTCCTCAAGCCATAAACCTTTCAGTTACTACAGCTGGTTGTCACCAGCACATAAATCGTGCTAGACACCTTTTATATCACAATCAAGGAGGAGCAAAATAAAGATTAAACCAGCTTTAGCCCGGTTTCCTCAAGGAACAGAGATTTGATTTCCAAAGTACTGCTTCTTCCAAGTAATTTTATTCTTCACAGCAAATATACCTTCAACTGAGTATTTAATTTTTTACTTCCAGTAAACCTCAATGTCCTGAAATTCAGCCTATATGTTCAATATAAATAATTTTTATCACTATTGTAATAATCAAATCTACTAGTTATTTTTAATACACATTTTTAACACAAGTAATTTTAATTACCACTGTAATAATCATCTAAGACAAACTACATTAGAAGTGCTATCATCACATACTTTTATGAAATCTGCCTTAACACCAGTGGCAAAATCCCAGAGTTGTGAAATGTGGATTATTATAATAGCTACATCCTCTATAACTCAAATACTTAATGGCACTTGCTATACATTATCCCTTTATAGCTGCATGTGAGGGGCTAATACACATAAAGCACTTATGACTCCAAATAACTAGCTTTGCTACTGCAACCACTGCTAAAGGTTGTTTCTTATCATACCTTCAACCACAATCCTTATTTATTTCATAAAAGTACCTTAAGTTTTCTAAATTAGAAAATTTAACAGAAAATAATAGCGTAGTTATTTCTGAGCAATATTCTTATCTCTCAGCAAAACTTAGGCAGCTATTAAGATCTGAGAGTACGATATTAATTTTAAAACAACCTGATTCTAGCAAGAATTATTAGGGAGAGGTAGTAACAAAGAAGTTAGTTGTTCCTGTTTGCTATTATTAAGTCTTAATTTGCAAGTATGATTTTGCCAACAAGTAAAACTAAGTAGCCTTCCCCTACAGCTTTTGAAAGCTGTAATTATTTAGTTCTTCTAACGTTTCTTCTATAATCACTTCAATTTCTCCAACTCAGATTATCTTAAATTTCAGAACCTGGAATTTAGTTATCATTACCAGTGTTTCCAAATTAACATAATTTCTTTTTAATCCTAAATAATTAGACATAGTCATTTCCTCCTAAGTAATCTGTAATGGCTTTTGAAGTGTTCTGTTAGAAAGAAACCTGAATTAATGCATTTTTTTCTGTCAGTATTACAAGGGACTTTTAGATCTCTATTTTAATTTCCTTTTGCTGCAATATCTCAAAACCCCTATATTAAAATGGTAACAGTTCCATGTTTATTTACAAGCTAACTTCTTAAAACTGAGATTTTGCCTTGCCAAATCCCTAAACTGACACCAAACAAGTATGATACACCAAGCATTGTAAATTTTCAAGATATCATCATAACATAAAAGTCAAGAACAACAATGTCCTGCTTTCCAAATATAATGTATTTTCTTCAAGCAGTCATTACCAAACAAATCATTTTTTAATGGTCTAGGATTTTTCTGCTTTACCTTGATGCACCCTAAGATTCATGTAGTTTATGGTTGTTGATTGCCAAAGACCTTTCTGAGCAGTTTCTCATTCTCAGGACAACGTTCTATGGTTTGGACTAAATGTTACTCTTCTCCAGGTTATGTTGGGAATATATTCTGGAAGTGCATATTCTCAGAAAACCACTATTGTTTATAGTCACTAATTATAACAGGGAAAGCAGTAAATTATGTTTTTTAAGATATGTAAATTCTCTGGGCATCATATTAATTTGTTTTCTTCATCTTATTTACATATTTATATTCTTAACAATTGCTGGTTCCTCTGATAATGTTAACCATATGGTTCTCTTTTGACATCTTTTTTAACAATGATAGAACCTGACTTGTGCTAATTACAACTTTTGGTTTGATACTATGGAATTTTTAAAATGCATATTGACAGATCCCATTTTCAGACTTCCCTGTCTCATAGTTCACAAATACTGACTTGACATACATGATTCCTGCTTAATGGAAGCACCTTCCAGTAGAGATCTCATAAAATCTCTTGAGTCAGATTAATATTCCAAAACAACTACATAATTTGAAAATTATGGTCCTGATTTGCTTTGTTCTCTCAAATAATATTTTCCTCAACCAGATTTTATGTCTATGACCAAAGTAAGCTTTTTCATTCTTTTTTCCTACCTTTCTTCATGTATTTTACCATAACCCTAAAGATACTTCTTCAAACAGCTCTATGACTTGCATAAAACAACTGCAACTCTCTGTATCAGGCCTAAATAGCTTCCTTTCTTTTTTTTAAGACCAGTTTACCTCTACCATAAGTTTGAGCATTGTTATATGTGATCAGGCTGATCAGTATTTAAAACAATTCAAATCAGAAGACTGTGTATAGCCCTGGCCTTGGCTCTATGTCCTCATTTAAGCACTGGGCTCAAAAGCAAGCCTTCATGCAATGCACTTCTCAGGTTATTTAGTCACAATCTCAATTGTACTACTACATGAGGACTGTACCGATGTCCTCACTGAAAACATGTTTTGGCTCTTGTTATTTGATGTCACTTCACAGTGCTTAAGTTGTATGCACTGTTAAACTAACCTCCTCAATTGTCCTATTGTCGATGTTCTATTCAGTACTCACCACACAGTACTACGAGCTTCACTGAGTTTCAGCACAAGTTTGTTTGTTCCAGGCATTTGTATTACTCCTTCCAACAATGTGTTTTTTAAATTATAGCTTCCTACACTTATCAGCCTCTGTTGTACTGCAGCCAAAAGAGTCACAAGAATACACACATACTTCTCTACTAGTATGTAAAATTATCCCATATTATTCTTAAATGTATTGGAGAAACATAACCTGCAAGTGTCGCTCTGTAGGTTGAGGGTTTTTTCTGGACAGTATAAATCTTGCGTACTCATGGATTGAGTCACACATCCCCCTGGATCTCAATTTCTAACTACATCATAGCACTCCATAAGCAGCTAAGGCAACACTAATTTGAGGTTCTCCTTGAAATGCATCATTCATGGTACCTTTAACGAGACTGTCACAGTCCAAGCTACATGCAAGCTTCCAAAGCTTTCCTGTAGAAAGATCTGAGAGCAGATTATGAAAGTCTCACTCACTTTCCAGGTGGTTTATTTGTCGTTGTTGGTTTTTACTTTTTATAGTTTTATGCCTTTTCCTTGAGTTATTTTAAACACACTCAGTGGCTGACTGAATTTTACAACCTGGCTCCCAGAGTCTGCCCTTTGCACTGAGTTTATGCATTCTCGTGATCATACCAGGTCCTCATTTCAAATTTGTTCACCTTGTCACGCAGTTCACTTTTGCGACAGTTGTGCAACAGCACCCTGCCAAGGAACTTTATTTTACATCATTATTTTTACATATTTACTAAAAAGTGATGATAATGTTTCAGAACACGATACATGTCTACGTTCCTTAAGAGACTATGCTCTTTATTCAAAATCCTGACAAGATTACCACATGGTTGAGAACTCCGGAATGACAGCACAAAAGGCAAAATAACATATTTCTAACTCAAAAATAGGAAATAAGGTAAAAAATGAAAGTAAATATACTATGATCCATCAGAATTTGCTGTAGTGACTACGAGAAAATTAAACAAAAACTAAGTAATTAAAAGCTATATTTTCTCCTTCACAAAGCACACTATCTTACATGTTAAAAATAAATGGCAATTTTGTAAATTTTAAAGTCTAATTTATTTAAACTGAGGGAGACAATAGACTAGGCCTTATATAAGGAAATTTCCATAAAACTTACTGGAAAGCTTTGACTGTTTCAAAAATGGTACCTAGGCCAAAGGAGAAAGAAAAGCAGTAAGTCTTAGAAGATGTATAAGGAAACCAACATAGTAAAACTTTAAGCTTAACTTTATGAAACCATGAATAAACCCCAGAAAGGGAAAGTGTGTGCAGGTCTGATGTACAGAATGTATTGGTTCTTTTGCTGTCATTAAGCTGCATGAGGACACAGCTCTCATCTAGATGTTTCTTAGCCCCATAATCTCTCAAATAAGGCTCTCCTCATAAGTATATGTTCACTTACTCAGTGATAGCCTTGTGAGCAGCTTATTTGCTCCTGATTCTCAGGTGTTTAGGTTTATGTGCTTAATATCAGGTGAACATAGTACAATGGATGTGCTCAAGGTCAGGCTGGACAGAGCCTTGGGTGGCATGGTTTAGTGGAAGGTGTCCCTGGCCATGGCAGCGGGGTTGGAGCTAGATGGTCTTGAGGTCCTTTCCAACCCTAACTATTCTATGATTCTATGTATGTGCAAAGGAAGAGAATCTTAATTAGGTATCCAAATTCTTTGTACTGCATTTATGACTTTATATTCTCTGTGGGAGACAGAATTCAGAAAGACAGAGAGGGAGAAAGCATGTGTTATAGAGCATGAGATAGCTATCTATTATTAAAGTTCTAAAAAGATCTCAGGATATATCAGAACTAAGAGCTGCCTAACACTCCTCTTAAGACTTCTCTGTATAGCACAATATTAGAATGTAGGAGTGTGGAGGTGAATAACCCTTATGAAGTATTCACTGTTGGCCTAGTCCTGTTCCCACAAACTTAAATAGCATTAGCATTGAGGTGAGGTCAAGAGCTTTCAAAAATTCAGCTTTAAAGGGTACTTTTGGCTTATTTTCAGAAGGGCAGCTTCTGCTTTGGCATATATTTTAGAGACAAGACACTTGATATTTCATGATGGCCCTCCACTGGTACACAGCAGAATGTAGAAAACTCTTTGTAACACAGTAGCAGTCTACTTATACTTTGATAATTCCTCTTCAGAGATTTTCTTTTACAAAGCATGTTATATAAACATATACAGCCAGTAAACATTTCTCAAGCTGAATAACTGAGAGCTGAGGAAAATCTCCAAGCAGAATGCCATTATAAGTTAGTATGCTGTAGGTGCTTTATTTCTTGAGAGCAGCGCTCGACTGAAACAAAGTAGAAAGCAATCACAGATCCATATATTACAGTACTGTCTGAATGCCTCTTTGTGTCACATGGGAACTTAGAGCAACCTTAGGCTGCTTTGGTCTATGTTTTGATTCAAAGGGCTCCAGGCAGTAATCAGAAAGCAGGAAATTTGGAGGGAATATAGCACACTCAAGTAGTCCTTCTTTTGGCATTTGGCTGCTGTGCAGGCTTTCACACTTTCCACTCAGTCAAGACTACTGACTCTATGCAATAAATACTTCCCACTACCTGTATCAGGCAGTCTGATACCTCTGATGGTATTGCTTCTTGTGCCTAGAAGGATCTACCCTGTAGCCAGCCAGTTCACTACTCACCTTCCCTTTTTTAAAAAGATGTTTCAAATTAGCGCAAAATGTTTTCTATGTTTGCACATTTATTCTGTCGTAAGTTGCTCTCTTTTGTACTTAAATTAATATAATTATGGAAAATTAACAAAACTCAGCCAGATAGATCCAACCATGCTTTTGTCCATTTGAAGCCCACATGATCAATGACACAGAGTTAAAGCCTCGAGGTGCAAGGGCAAAGGACTGGTATCCTAATCCTAAACTCCTCCATTCTCAGAAGTGAAAGTAAAATTATCCAAAGACTTTGATATTTAGCTAGAAGAATTTTTTGTGCGTAATAATTGGATGAGATCCTTAGGACTTTAACCTAAAATTCTTTTGAGGAAAATTCGTAACTCCATTATTCCAGTTCCTATCAAGTTTATTAACTGCCCTTGTCCATTATTGCTCTGATGTCTCCCCCACCCTGATCTGACTGCTAAACTATCTTAAAGAACATTCCTGGACAGATAAGTCTTTCTTGCTCAATTTTATCATTTGGCTATCATCCACCTACTGCTCATTAGCTATCTCACAGTTTTTATTTACATGCATTAGTGCTATATACCTCTATGTATACACACTAGATAGCAACTGCACTGTAGTATACTGGGATGTTTCCCTCTCTATTTGCTGACATTTCTTTTGAATTATTAATAGCACTGGTTACCACAGGCTGATGTATTAAATCATAAACCATTTTTAAGGGTTGAAAAAAAAAATCTTTGGTAAGGTACCATACAAGAAAAATAGTATAAGCATATTTACCTTTGCATTTACTTGCTTATTCTAAAATTAAGTGTCTATGATATTTGAACTACAAAATGTAGTATATGCTTCCACTCTCTAGGAATAAAATATATATTTTTACAATTAAATTCCCCACATAAAATGGATAACTACTATAATGTTCATACAGCACAAATGTATCCTCTGACATCAGGCTCCAAATCATTGTCTTGACCAGTGCAACCCAGTAGGAAAGACTGTTGTTGAAAGCAGACAATTGTATCACAGCTAGACGCTGATGGATTCATATGCATCACTTATAATGCCTCCTTAATTTTTACTACCGCCATAAAATGTTGCAGACTCTAGTGTTCATTTTAAGAGCACTGCCCAAAATGACTTATGCATCATCTTTCTGATAGGAGAAAGCCATGTTTATGATTTTATTCATTAGAAAACATGGAATTGCATCCAGTTTTTATCTCTAATAAGATCATGTTTTCCTTGACTTCAAGGTCAATACGTGTATACCAGTATTTGCTTCTGAATTCAGGTTGTCTCAAAAAAATGTTTTCTACAATTCTGTTAATTCCAGGCTCATCTGGAGAGGTTAAACACTAGCAAAGGAGTGGTGACTAGCACCCAAGTAGAGTGCACACAACTTGCTTTGAAATAACTCTTGGTAATGCTACACAGGCCTCTCTACACTGGCAATCAATAGAATATAAAAACAGTCCCTGCAGCTATAACAAAGCTGACAGACACTACATACATAAATTCTTACATATACTACATACATTGAGGTAAAGAGAGCATGCACATTCACTTGTATGTACACATGTGCACACATTTTCCCTATTACAGCTCTCTTTTTGCCATGGAAATTCTTGATTTTAATTGTTTTTACAGGAGCTAGCCACCTTACAGTAATCACCAACAAGACAATTTCTACAGATCTATTACATGTTGGGTTGCTGAATGACAGAATACAAAAATCTATAACATCTAAAAGGCTCTACATCCATTCAGACCTAAGGCAGCACTCCACAGCTACACAACAGCTTCTCTGATTGCCAAGAGAATGACCATAGTGACTTAGAGTTCCCAGGCTTCTTTTGAGAATGACAGAGCTACCTGTTTTGTATCTTTGCTAACACTGAGGATGTGCACCAGCAATGGCAACCCTCAAACAGAATACTACTCTGGTATAAGCAACAACAAAATTTAATTTCCCTCCTTTATGTTTAAAAGATAACAAAGTGTTTTGCAAAGTTTCAGCTCCTCCAGTTTATTAGGGTATCGATAGACATGTAAGTTAGATCATTACAGCTGTTCGTAAAAAGACATGAACAGGAAAAACCACTGAATAATTTTCTCCCTAAGTGTACAAAATATGCAGCCTGTCCTCAAACAGCACTAATAAGGATTCTGCTGAACTTTCTGAGCTTACAGGGCAATTTCACATAATTCACGAACCTATTGTCTCATGACTTTACTCATAAGCCACAAAAGTAACCCCTGCTAAGAAGTGTTCAACTGCATTATCAAAGGGGTCTCAAATTTACTATTAGTAAGCCAGTTATGTCAGTGAGTCAGTATTCCACCTCATAAGAACAGTAGAAATTTTCAGACCCTAAGCACTCCTGCTATTTCTGTGAAACTAAGTTTGAGTCAGTTCAATGGTCTCTACCCCTTTGATCACAAAGGACATACTCTATTATTATTCCAGCAGCATAATTTACCACAAATTAGGAACTTGTTGAATTGAACTGTTCCCATGGTGCATGTGTTTCTATTAGTGCTAGGCATGCCCCTTCAAACCTGGTAGAGAGAGGATACAGGTAACAGCTTGTTATTCTGCTAAAGTAACTCATATGCACTGTAGAAATTTTCAGCTGTTCACTGGATTTCCCTTTTTTGTCTTGGACAGAAATAAAAACATCCTGGTCATAGCATTGAGGAGCTCAAACAGCAGATTAAGATAAATCAAAACAGCAGATTAGATAAATCAGAGTTCAATTCAATATTCAAATAGTCTTATCAATGATTAACATAAATAAGGCTCTCTGCTTCCTAGTGACTGGCGAAGAATGCAGGTTCTGTTTTTAATAAAATAAAAATGACAAAACCCAAGAAGAATGCAAGAATGAACATTAGAGGAAGTATTCAGTTTCTCTACAATCCTTTGGAACAAACCTAAAAAGCAAAAATGAAAACAAGCCTGTTGGTAAAGAAATTTGTGCTACACTGAGAGAATAAAGGTATTTGCAAGTTTTTATTTAGGTCCTCATATCCAGGAAAATGGTAGTGGCTCTGATCAACTACCCTGACATTTTGGGTCATGGGCCATTATCTGACATGGAAAAAATGTCAGAAGGTTATTTTCTATTCATTACTAAAACAGAATTTTTTGCATGTAACTAGCATGCGTTATGAACATCACTGCAAAGCCCAGAAGCCAGGTCCTAGCCGGCAGGCTAGCCCCTGAAACTAGTACCTGTTTGGTACTAGCATGGAGGATGCCATATAAACACAAAGAAATAAACAAAAACAAACAAAAAAAACCCAAAGAAAAACAAAACAAATCTTCCTTACTCCTAGGCACTTAAAATCCTAAACATTTCATGCACTGATCAAGTTTTAATCCCTAACAGAGATTGCAGCACAGGTAAAGCAACAGACTCTTCTGCTGGAGATAAAACATACGTAAGACCTTTTCTGTGGTATGTCGAGCAGAAGGTCATAAATTCCCAGCTACCATAAGCTAAGCCAGCAAAGGCACTATTCAGCACAGCTGCATCTAAACTAGAAGTCTGCTGATGGCATATAGTTTGTTCACAATTCCTCAGTGATGTTACTATGGGAACTTTTGTAGTGAGAGTTCCTTATATCTGATCCAACTTTCAGAAAGACAGGAGTAGGAACAAAGGAAAGAAACTGAAGAAAATGATAGGAAACCATATCAGCACACTGTGTCCCATTTACTGGCCTACTGGAGAGTCCCAGTGGCAGAGATGAGGCATTTCCTACAGGCAGTAACCAGACAAGGTTAGCATCACATCAACAATTTACAATATGCTTCATGTTCTTAACTATTTAGCTGCTACTGAACATAATTTCACATTTAAAGAAAAGTGGTAAACTCGGCCATAGTGATAAAAGACAAACTTCTGCTAGTCAAAATATATGCAAATACTTCTGAAATGCAACTTAAATACACATCTTGGTGCACTGTTAAATTCAGTAAGTTAAAAAATAAATGACAACAAAATATACACTTGGCACAACAGCCAACTGCCCTCCTCCCAGTTCTTACTGCTGGCTTGCTACCAGAGAGAACAAATATCACAGAAACAGCAACAGCAACACAGACCTTTTATCCCATAAATAAATCCAGAAACTGAACGGAGAAACTCATGTAATGCTTAATATGTATCCTGCTTTCACAAACACTGTAAAGCCTGGGTAGATTGTAGCAATAAGCTCTCACACCAATTTTGTAGTATAAAGGTAGCTAGGAAAAATCACTCAGTTATGGAGTCTTCCTTGCCTGAAGCATATCAATATTAATAGAATCACCATTTGTCTCAGAGAAATCAAATGGCACTGGGAGAAACCTACTGAGCCACAGAATGCTTAGCATAAGAAGTTGTAGTCAATATTAATTTCTGGTTTATTTCCCCATTATTAATGCCGGCAATGAACAGTGCTCAGCCTCTCTCTCTCGTGTGTATTTTTGTTTCAATATACATATCAATTTCCCCTGCAGAGTTACTGTCATATCTAATGAGCAAACACATGCTATATGACATGTCTTTTTATGCCCTTGATTTTTACATTATCTCTAATTAATTCAGATCACCAATAATGTATTTTTAAAGTGGTCACAATTAAAAAGTCATATTAATTTTGTGCAGTCTTACGGCACATAATGCAGAAAGCAAAGTAATGTGTATCTGTTCCTGTTGCCTGCCACAAGAGAACCATCCAATTTTTCCTTTCAAATTTTCATTTAGAAACCCCCTCAAAAACTAAATAATGAAGCTTCACTAGATATTATTACAGTACGAGAAAGAATGCAAATACAGCCTACCTATTTAACTCCAAGCAGAGCACTTAATTTATGGTGATAAGTTGGTTCTGCAGACGTGCATCCTGAAAATGTCATCTTCTCCAAGACATTTATGTTTTAAACCAGTCGAGCACATTGACAGTACTTGGTAATAACAACTCCATACAAGAGCCCTCTAAATTACAATCCACAGTATTTTTAAACTCTAAAGATGAATCATAGTTTCAAATTAATTTCAGATATTTCCTTCTCATACTTTCTTATTAAATATCGACCGAATTGTTCCCCATCTCTTTGAGCCATCATAACAGTCAACATTTTTAAGGAAGCTGCTAAAGCACCAAAATACTCAGTTCCGTTCGAAACAAAGAATACACAGACCAAACCTGGATTCACTGGTCATGTCTATTAATTGCAAATAATGTGGCCTTAGCAGTAGAAGAGTTACAAAAGGAAACAGTGGTGCACAGAAATTCATGTCCACATTATATCCATTTCACAGCATTTTAATTTCACATTAGCCCTTTTCTCATCCCATAGTCTGAACGTTCATTTGATGAGGTGTACTTCTGGAATGCATCCGTAATTTCAGTCTACTCAAAAGGAGTTCAGTTTGTGTCTATGATCACTTCATGATGTGAACCAAAGCACAGTAAGTGGTGATGACCAAATTTGCTTCAAAAGCATGTTCCTGATTTGAAGTAAAGCACAAGATGCGCCCACTGAAGTACATGGAAACTGTCATTCCTTTCAGTGAGATAACTTACTTAATAATTCCTCCCTCCCTGTTTTTTTTTTTTATGTCTAATCTTTCAGTTTAAGCATAGTAAGACATGAAGAACAAAAAAGAACTGATAAATGCAGTACAAAAGTAGTATAATAAACAGTATAATAAATAGTGTGTTAAATAAAGAGAAAGTTTGCTGGTGTGGTTGTTTAGATTGCTTTAATTTACTCTGGATTTTCTCATTCCCACAGTCATGCACTTAGAACCAAAACAATGGGATAAAGATTTCCATGCCTGTGCTCAGAAGTCCACTTTAGGGTCACATTGCTGTGCCCAAGCTGAAGGCAATGGGGCTCTACAGAGGCTATAAAATCTACTCATATTCAGCTAGTTATACTTCCAAGCTTTAAAAGAATGTGTCTATGATGGCAAAGGTAACATACATAAATTTGTCTGCTCTTTAGGATCTTTTTGTCCTGTTTTCTTAAAAAGTCTCCACTCACTGATACAGAGGGGAAAGAAATGTGAATGCAGATACCTGCACACTACTGGGCCCTGAATGAATATGAAAATCTAGTTATTGTGGAAGAAGCTGTTTAAAAAAACTCATACCTGGGAATTAGAAAACTTTCTATTTTGTATTACGCCTCTCCATAATATTCTGTAGCCGAAGAATCTCTTTATATATTACACATTTTTCATTTTCTTTCAAACTCTCAGCATCATTAATCTTGTAATTTATCATTTACATAGCAATGATTAGGTGATTATGCATATTTATTGTCCATCGCAGAGCTAACACATGAAATCCAATCATATATTTTAAAGACAGTGTATATGACACTAACACACTTAAGCACTAATATACCCATAAAGCAAGTAGCAAAATACTGAGCAGGCAATAAACATAAACCCAAACTTTAGCATAGTAGTTCCTTACACATCTTCTCTATGAGTTAAATACCGTCCCACTCATATTCTTTACTGAAGTCATAGAAACTGCTACCACTTCTTCCAAAGTGAAGTGTGACTCCAGCATATCTATTCTTTCAGAAAGCATACTCAGTATAAACTACATTCCCAGCCACCAGGAGGTTTGGGAATAAAAATTGAAGGGAACTGCCACCTTTTTTTTTTCTTTGGTTTTGCACAGTCTTTAATAAAATGTTATGACTTTATGATGCTATAGTCTGCATAACTTTACTATCAATCATGTCCCTGTGAGGGGCAAGCCTTGGAAATTAGCAAGATCTTGTTTTGAATAAATAACAAATGTGTTTTTCAAGAAAGAAGAACTTCTAACAGTGTAAAGACAATACCTTACAAAGCTTACCAAAAGAGTAAATGTCATAGGGAAACAAGAGACTGTGGAAGTATGCATCAAATGCTTATTATTTGGTGGGGTAAGTAAATGAAATCTGTAAAATCACAAATTTTGTAGCTTCTCATCAGCTCTTCTCCAAAAATCTGAGATCTGAGTCAGACTAGCTACCTGTCTACTTCAGTAACCTCCCCATATAACTGACAAAATAGCAATATTTCTATTGGCTGACCCATATTCTAGGAATCACTTACCTGTATAAAGCTCATCTTCATGCATTCTGCATTTGCATCACTGAGAAAGGATCAGGCATCAAGCACAGCAGAATCCTTGGTATGAGAACTGCCAGACTTGCTGCAGAACTCACTTGATCACTTGCCTTCCCACCCAGAGTGGCTGGGCCTGAAAGCAGAGGGGAAAAAAGTGGTGCTTAAAATCATAATCCAAAGACCAGAGGGGTCATATGCACTGCATGGTGTCTCTCTGCAGTCTTAAGACACAGGAATACTTTGACCCTCAGCTCTGCAACTCCACTTCCCCTTCTATATGAGAAAGAAAAAGCAAGCCTTTAAGTCTGGATTCTTCTCTGCTCTTGTGCAATAGCCACAAGCCATTTGTGGTTCAATAACCACATTCCTTCCTTTGCCATTTGCTCATACTGTTCCTACCCATTGCTGCATGACTGTTTTTCCTCCAGACATCCTCTCTTCTTTGAAGCTTCTCCCACTAGTATCACACAAATACTCCACCTGCTGCCCACACTGTCTCTCAAAGCACTACTCCACCTGCTGCCCACGCTGTTTCTAACTGGCTGCTTGGTCACAGGTGGAGTTTCCACATTAAGCCTTTTCAACTACTGCTGAGGGGAAAGCATGCACTTCATCACATCAATCCTGGAAGAATCACTGGTGGATCCTGAGCAAAGTGCATGGAAAGTCTGTGAACTTCCCAGGCAAATTCTACTAAAATATTCTGCAGTTTCTTATTAGTGCAAAATCAATTGGATTTTGGCCTCACCCCTACAGCAGGCTGGAATTACACTGCATTTTCTCTTTTCAGTCCTTGTACACACCACTCTCTTACAAACCACTTCTTCAGGTGGGTGCACTTAGGTGCCCAGAGCCTTGCCTGCAACAAGAGGTGCATATGTAGTTTCTCTTATACATCTGAAACAGCTTTCTCACAATGATAAACAAAATCCCAATTGTATAAAGCATGTCTTCTCCTGATTCTCATTTAGTAAATATGCACACATTGATTTGGAAAAATCTCCAGGAACTTGCCAACAAAGTTTATGTTGACAAGTAGGTATTCTTTATTGTGGCGTTAAGAGACACAGGGGATAGCTCCTCGTAGCTGTCTCCGAATGGCTAAACAAGCCATCCTTATATAGTCATTAAGCATACATATTCATTATGTGCATGCATGCATATTCATGAGGCTGCGTACGTATTACACCATTCTTCCAGAAAGTTTTCCAGCATGCGTGTGGTGGTCTCCAGGGGTTGTTTACTTCTTCCAACAACCTTCATCACTTCTGGCAGCTTCTGAAGCACATGCAGTAGATAATGCTGACACCAACTTAATTGGTTCGGTAACACTGCAGACATAATCATCCTGTCCTTCTACTTACCAGTTAGTTTAGCTGCAGCCCATCCTGGACATCTGCTAGTTTCAGATACTCTTTATCTACACATCCTGTTTTTCTATCCTGTTTTTCTTATACTCATTTTTGTACTAAGGTCATAAGGACCTAAAGCTATGTCAACTACAACGGTTTATCTTATACAAGTATTCTCATTATGTACTCTAGCTGCACTCTAATTTTTATTTCTGAAACATGTACCTCAGTTATTTTCCATTGCTACTGTTACAAAGCCATCAAACTTAATGTCAGTTAGAACTGATTCTACTTTTTTACAAAGGTTTGTATTTCATTTTGTGCCTACTTGTCCTAACGTGTGCCAGGGCTTTCCTGTGCAAAAATTAAAACAACTGAATACCCATGGCAGACAATTGTGCTCCATGTGTATTTCAGCAGATCTGTTCCATTTAGAAACAGCATTACTGTAAGAACTTTTTCTAGGAAAACAACTTAGGAATGTTAAAAAGTCTCTTCAGAGTTTAAGACAGACTTTGTGGACACCTCGGAAGTTGCATTCATCCTATTTCCTTAAAATTCATGATAGGAACTTGCATCCTCCTCGTGCTTGACACAGAAAAGTTTCAATGAGACTGCCTGAGTTGTAAAAATGCAAATCATGTTTGGGCCTGTTGCCGTTTTGGGGCTTTCTAAACAAAGACGTAGTCTAGTTTAGAAAGGAGACACTGTTTATTCTGCACAAGGTGCTTGATGGAAGTCTCCACAAATCAAGCACAATGATGATCATAACTTGAAGCTATTTATACAATTTGAGAAACAAACAAATTGTTGTCCATTGGTTGAGAGTTACACAGTTTGTCCATTAATCATGTTCATGCTGTCTTTCTCTTAACTCAGTGGTTTTCTTGAGCCTGCAGGTCAGGCAGTCTCCAGCCAAAATTACCTTTTATCTAATTACTGCCCATTTTCTTCTGGGTAGTCATCCAAGAGTTGGGGACTAATACTCCCCATTATCAGTTCTGAGTCATCCCCCAGAGAAATGGGATGAATGCCCTTTGCTTAGAGAAGTCTTTTTGTATGTTATCTCCGTAATCTACATTACCACTTCAGAACTACTGATTGGATTACCATTATTTCCCTAAGTGCCACAAGCATCAACTGGAAGAGCAGTAATAATTTTAAACTGAAAAAGGGGAGATTCAGGCTAGACACAAAGAAAATTTTTTACAGTAAGGGTGGTAAAATACTAGAACAGTTTGTTCAGAAGAGTGGTAGATGTGCCATCCCTAGACATTCAAGGTGAGGCTGGATATGGTTCTGGGCAAACTGATCTACTTGAAGATGTCCCTGCTCATTGAAGTGGGGTTGGACTAGATGGCCTTTGAAGGTCCCTTCCAACTCAAGCTATTCTATGATTCTATGCACTGCAATAGTTTTTGCTGAGTTATTCCTCTTCATAATTATCAGAGAATCACAAAATAGTTTGGGTTAGGAAATGGCCTAAGATTAACTAGTTCCAACCCCCCTGCCACTGCCAAGGAAGCCTCACACAAGACCATGTCACTCACGGCCCTGCCAACCCAGCCTTGAACTCTGCTAGGGATGGAGGATTCAAAACTTCCTGGGCAACCTGTTCCAGTGCCTCACCATTCTCACAGTAAAGAACTTCTTCCTCATATTCAACCAAAATTTCTCCTATTTAAGTTTGAACTCGTTACCTCTTGTCTCAGTCTGGAATTTTTGTAGGCCCCATTCAGATATTGGGAGGCTGCTATGAGGTCTCCATATAGCCTTCTCTTCTCCAGGCTGAAAAACTCTAATATTAATAGCCTGTTTTCATATGGCAGGTGCTTAAGCCTCCTCACCATACTCATGGCCCTCCTCTGGACTAGCTCAAAAAATTTCATGTCCTTCTTAAGTTGGGGACATGTCCTGGATTCAACAGTAGCAGTCATTTTTCTTCTTCTTAGTAGCTGGTGCACTGCTGTGATTTTGACTTTTGGCCTGGGAACAGCGTTGATAACATCGACGGTTTTAGCTGTGGCTCAGTAATGTTTACTCTGACCAAGGACTTTCTGAGTCTCATGTTCTGCCAGGGAGGAAGGGAAGCCAGGAAGAAGCAGAGACAGGACACCTGACCCAAACTGACCAAAGAGGTATTCCATGCCACAGCATGTCATGCCTGGTATACAAACCAGGAGCAGTTACTCAGGAGGGCAAGATCACTGCTTGGGTCAGGGGGGTGGTCAGCGGTAACATTCTCTCCCCTTGTTATTTCCCTTATCATTATTATTATTGGTGGTAGCAGCAGTGGTTTATGTTATACCTTAGTTACTGGACTGTTCTTATTTCAACCCATGGGAGTTCCATTCTTTTGGTCCTCCTCTCCACCCCTCTGGGAGCTGGGGGAGTAAGGGAGGGAGTGAGCGAGTGGCTACAGGGTTCTGGGTTGCCGTCTGGGCTTAAACCACTACAGGACACCAGAACTGTACACAGTAGTCCAAGTGCAGTCTCATGAGAGCAGAGTGGCAGAATCACTTCCTTCAACCCACTGGTCACGCTTCTTTTGATGCAGCCCATGAGAGAGTTGGCTTTCTTGACTGTGAGCACACACTACCGGCTCTTGTTCAGTTTTTCATCTACCAACACCCCCAAGTCCTTCTCCACAGGGCTGTTCTGAGCCTCTTCTTTGCCCAGCCTGTAGCTTTGCCTGGGATTGCCCTGACCCAGATGTAGGATCTTATCCTTGGCTTGAGCTGGCACTGGCCCACCTCTTTAGTGTCTCAAGGTCCCTCAGGATGGCATCCTTTCCCTCCAGCATTACCAACCGAACCATATAACTTAGTGTCATTGGCAAACTTGCTGAGGATGCACTCAATCCCACTGTCCATGTCTCCAACAAAGATGTTCTACAAGATCAGTCCCAATACAAACCCCTGAGGGACACCACCCACTACTGTTCTCCACACGGACATTGAGCTGTTGACCACAACTCTCTGCGTGCAGCCATCCTGCCAATTCTTCAGCCAGAAGATGGTCCATCCATCAAATCCATGTCTTCCCAGTTTAGAGGCATGGATGCCATGAAGGACAGCATCAAATGCTTTGCACAAGTCCAGGTAGACGATATCAACTGCTTTGCCTCTTTCAGTTCCATAGTCCCATCACAGAAGGCCATCAAATTGGTCAGGCATTATTTACCCTTAGTGAAGTCATGTTGGCTGTCACCAATCATCTCATTGCTTTTCATGTGCCATAGTGTAGTTTCAAGAAGAATATGCTCCATGATCTTGCCGGGCACACAGATGAGACTGACTGGTCTGCAGTTATATGTAACTATGTATTATGATACACATCTTAAAATTATTTATATATATGCATGTACTTTATTAAAGAAGTTTCTTTTCAATAAAGTTATTGAAACAATAAAGTTTAAAGTTTTCTGAAAGTGGCAGAACTCTATATCACTCATCACTGAGAACAGGTTAATGATGCTTGCAAGAATATTTGAACAAGTCCAATCCAGATTACACATCTGCTTTCAGACAGCATGTGTTTCTGCCAGCCTCTTGTAGAGCTCCTGTGGCACTTGGGATTTTTTTGCATGTTCAAGAAGCTGGGGAAGAGTGAGTGGCACTTTTAAGACTATCAAGGACTCTTACATCTCAAGACTTTTTAAGACACTCATGTTTTCAAGAGTCTTCTGAAGAGAGAGTTAGAGAGTCAAAAGGTCTTCAGTTCCTTTGCCATTTCCAGCAACACTGACTTGGAAATGATCCAGCACTTGCACAACATACCCATGCTATTAGAACTGCTTGTGCAGACTAAGGGCTCCCTGCAGATGACACAATGCATGGCAACTTACACAACACTGCAATACTGGCATTTTAATCCAAGTGTGCCACTCATAGGGCGAATGGATTAGGTATAAAATATCTTGAGTGATATCTGCCTCTGATTAAAGTGATCAGGTAATTCATTATATAGAAGGCAAAAAAGCAGACTTTACTTCTGCTCCATTGAATAGATTGTAGAGCCCAATTCAAAACAGTGCTGAGGCCAGAGTATATATAAGCAGCCTACCTAATGATATGGACAAGCAAGAGATACATAAATCATGTAAAGCCGCATATGCATTCCTACTCAGTTTTTGTTGGAAATGACAGTGGATGACATAAAAATCTTATTTGCAAGTATTAAAGCCACACATATTTAAAAAACTGCAAGAGATTGTCAACAAACAGAACTTCCAAAAAGCAAGAAGGAAAATGCAACAGGCAACAGATGTCTGACTTAAGACAAAGAAAACATTATCCTACAAAGAAAGGCCTTCAAAACAAAGAAAAACCAAGCCAAACCAAACCAACAAAAAAAAGGGTAGCTATGGACTTCTGATACGTGAAAAATTTCTACTGAAAATCTAATGCTTCCATACTGCGTCATACTCATTACAGAATTTTCTTACATTTTCTTCTCTTTCAGAAAACTGAGAAAACCATGATCACCATTTGGCATATAGCAATCTATATATTCAACAGAATCTGAAACCAAAGAATTTTAAATAATTAATGAAATTATCTGATACAGAAAATATCCAAACACCCCTAAAGTCACTTCCACAAAGCTTCCAGACAAAACTATCCTTTTGGAGCACTAAGAATTCTCATGAGACAAAAATAATAATTTGTCCTGGGTTCAGCAGTAGCAGTCATTTTTCTCCTTCTTAATAGCTGGTGCACTGCTGTGTTTTTGACTTTCAGCCTGGGAACAGCGCTGATAACACCAATGTTTTCAGTGGTTGCTCAGTAATGTTTAGTCTGACCAAGGACTTTCTGAGTCTCATGCTCTGCCAGGGAGGAGGGGAAGCTGGGAGG